>BGPR01006795.1:60331-76816 GCA_013235015.1 Araneus ventricosus | reverse complement strand
TACGTAACCATTCGATATGGATCTTTAAAGCATTGAGGCATTGAAAAAAAATCTTATATCACATAAATTGTATTAAAAGAATAGTACTTGAAACATAATATAGCATCAAACCAGGCTGACATTAAACAAAAAAAAATCCGACACTGCAATTCTTCCGGAAACATAACCTCAATGCAAATAGCATTAAAATTCCCCACACCACAGGGGAGAGTGGGATTTCGGATCCTGTGCCATCTCCAATTTGCAGTAAGTACATCCTTATCAGTCTTCATTGTGTTGACCTGTGCTCTCCCCGGATAATCAATCAAGATGTCAAACCAAGAAAGGGGGGGTAAGAAATTAGGAAAAGTACGTGTGTTACACTTTAGAGACAGTTCACAATGAACGTAAAATTCAGTGCAAACCGATTTCGGGGTGTTTTCGACCACACGTTGAAATGCGTGTTTAACGATTTTGGGGTTGTCCAAGGTCAACGTAGAAATACGTGTGAAACACTCAGAGGGTTAAATTTTTTCCTAAACAGTATAGAACCGATGAATATATAATTTTTTTCTTCGTTCTGAAAGAACCCGCTTAGCTCGTTCTGGGTGATATTTCGAATATTTTCCTATTATTTTCATATCTTTAGATTTTCTGATCTTTTTACGGAATTGAGATGCTAATGGTCAATTTTCGCAACTAAACTATGAGTAAAAAGCCTTCAGTTGAATGCTGGTTATAGTAAAATTTTCACATTTTATTTGCCATTATTATAATTTATGTAAATTATAACAAAAACATATTGTAGACATTTTTTCGGCTTTAAAGTAAATACGGAATATAAAGTAATATTTCCTTTAGATATATTTATTCAGTAATAATGACTCGTGAGGGAACGAATACGTATTTATCTCATAAACAAAAAAAAACAATATCGCCAAATATTTCGCCACCTAAAATTATTCTCTATTTTTCAAGAAGTCATCAACACAATTTAAAATTTGATTAATATTGGTTTTCACTTGCTTATTAGTTTAGTTTTATGTCGTCGCATTGCTCACCGAATTGAAAAAAGTAAATAAAATAATAAAATCTCTAGTGCTATAGCAATCAAAATATTTATATTTCGAATAATAAGTGATTTTATTGAAATATTGTGCACATTTTCCCAAATCTATGAGATAGCCATTTGTAAAAGAGCAAAGTAAAAATGTTTAAAATAAATTTTAAATATACAAACGAGATGAAAAAAAACGGTCAAACCTTCGCACTCGCTTTATTTACAATTTGCCTTTTGAAATCATACCTTTTTGAATCTTCACACAACTCTAGTTATTAGATGAAACAGCGTTATATAAACGGAGATTTTTTGTCCTCTAAGTTGTATATGACATTAATTTATGAAATATAAACAGTATCGTCTTTAAACTCTTTATCAGTATCGTTTTTAACTCTAGATACCAACCGAAATTTAGGAATTTTAATTATCTAAAATAAATGGAACACTGAAATTAGGAGAGTGAAAATTGAGATAATTTCTAACTCACCTTATTAATTAAACATAGTTTCTTGATCTTACATTTTTCTTTTTTCAGCTGCTTGTCCTCCATCTGCTTTTAGGTGCACCAACGGGAAATGCGTAACACATGATTGGTTCTGCGACAAGGAAAATAACTGCGGGGATAACTCTGACGAGAGTTTTTGCGGTATATTTCAATGTCTTCTTATCTTCCTTTGTCTCCCATTAATTATATTAAATTGTTTTCGGCTCTTTCAAATTTAAGTAAATAAAAAAAATCATATTCTTTTACGTTTTTTTATATCTGTATTTGAAGAACTCTACAACAAAATTCCGTCACAAATTTTATAACTGTTTGCTTGTTGTTAACGAAATGTTTAGATTCGAAAGCTAGCTTATTTGCTTTCACTTTAGAATCTGCTTATTTATGCTCACGAACACTGTAAGTTTAATAGAAAAATTTTATAAATTAATATTTTTTTAATTTATAATTTTTTAAATTTTATAAAATTTATATTTTTTTAATTTATAATTTTTTAAATTTTATAAAAGTTATAATTTTTTAAATTTTATAAAATGTATATATGTTTTTAAATTTTATAATTTTTTTCAATTTATAAATTTTATAATTTTTTTCGATTTATAAATTTTAAAATTTGTTCAATTTTTATATTTTATAATTTTTTTCAATTTTTTCAATTTTATAATTTTCAAAACGGAATGGCCGTTTATAGGAAATTATCTTACAGTTCAGCAATAATATAAAAAATTTAAAAGATTACACTATCAACTATCGATAGACTTTTTAAAAAAATCTTTATTTAAAAATAATAATTCCATATACATATTGAGAACGACGATTCGAATTTTTTTTTTCGACTGATGACTATATATATATAACACCACTTCATGTCCGCATATCTAGAATCAATGAATATAGCTCTTATAACGAAGCAGAACACTTTCTTCGTTTCTGCAGATATAGATCCTGTAACTCCGTGCCCTCCTGGCTGGGATCGCTGTCCCGACAAGCGCAGATGCATCCCTTCGCACTGGATGTGTGACGGGTGGAAACACTGCAACGGTACATCCGAAGAAGCAAATTGCAGTGAGGCTTGATCTTTGATGTGATTCTAAAAATATAAGAAATATTTTATTTCAGCCAATAAATTTTTGTTCTGTCATAATTCAGAAAAGTTCCATTCTTTCCATTATTTTCTGTTTTATTTTTTAGTGAGAACTAATTGATTTTTATTTTTAGATTTTTTTAATTTTAAGACTTTAAAGTACAGTGTTTTGAAGAATATTTTCTAGTTCAATTTATCTTTACATACATTTGACAAAATTACTATATTTTGCTCAAAATTCTCGCGTTTTATTTCCTATCAATTCATTAACTGTATATGATAAACTATTTTCCAAGAGTTCTTGATAAGAAGTAAGGTATGAATTCATGGCATTTAGCAGCCGCAGTAGGATAAATTTCTAAATGCAAATTATAAAATTTTATTCGAATATATTTTCTTAAACCGATGTTCACTGAAGAATCAGATCACTGCTTTCAAAGAAATAATTATTTAAACATTAAAAAACAAAAGAGAAAAAAATAATAATTCCTTTGTTTATTAAGGAATATTTCGTGGCATTCATTTATTCAGACTATTGTTAATTCGAAGAACACTTTATGTTTTGAAAGATTGTCTACTGAAATAAACAACCCATGTAAATAATTAATATACTGAAACTTAATAAAGAAAATTATCAAAATTTTCACAGACATATAGGGTTAATGAATACCCAATTATTTTTCCGCTGCAAAAATTGTATTCACGACACATGGAGGTTTCAGTTTTAAAGTGAATCATTCCCATAAGATTCATGTCTTAGATAACATATCTCAAAGTTGATTATAGATGCATTTAAAATAACAGTGGGGTTCTAACTGTTCTTGCTTTGTAGGTACGAAATATTCTATGAATTTGAATCTGAATCGCAAATATAATTAGACATTTCTACACTACCATGGCGGTATTATTGCAAAATAGACAAAACATGGACTTGGTTCACTTCAAACTTAGACCCCGCCCCATTATGACTTCCATTCTTAAACTATTGACATCAGGTATCTTAATTTATTAGGAAAACGTGAAACTTTTATTTTTAACACTTGTGGAATTATTGGATTTTTTTTCTAAATTCTGGGTGGGTCACAAAAATGTTCACCATTCACAAATTAGGAAGGAAAAATGTGGATCAGACAAAAATACAAAAAAATAAAATAATTTTCATGTACTTCTACAAAGAATTATACTTATATTGTTTTTCATATCATTTTTTAGCTTCATGTTCACCAAAAGCCTTTAAATGTTCGAACGGCAAATGCGAACAACGTCACTCATTCTGCGACGGCTTTGATGACTGCGGGGATAACTCTGACGAGCGCTATTGTGGTAAGTTTAATGGACAAATAAAAAAATCACGAAATTTCTTTTTCTAATTTTTTTTTCACTCTTTAAAGGGTTTATGAATCTTTCCGGACTCTTCATGGTTCAAAATTTCCCTTCACTTTTATACTTGAGAAAAATTCCAACAGTTCAACAGTTTTCCTTTGACAAAATTTTCAAACTTTCTAGACAAAAGGCGACTTAGAATGTGTTTAAATTGTGTTGTTTAAATTATTCATATTTGAATTCTCAAATGTTATTAGCATATTATTAAATATAGCATACTAGCAGAGTTCCGGCGTTTGCCGGTGATTTTCAGGTCAAAATCTTTTGGAAGACAGGAAACTGCACAATACTTTATAACAACATAACTACATGCCCTAACTTCAGAGATTAGATTGGCGTTTATTTAGACCTATATAATTTTTATTAGGCAAATTAGATATATATGTACCAAAATTCATCAGCCTAGACATGTCTAACAGTATGTCGATCGGCTCAAGGGTTTACATATATTTTGATGATTTTGCCTCAAAATACTCTGAGGAATTAGATTAGCGTTTATATACCCCTACAGTGCTTTTAGTCAACCTGTGAGAAACATATGTACACAGTGTCATCAAAAATTCCAAGCAGTGTCAATTTTTATATCAATCGGCCCATTTGTTATATTTATTTAAGAAACTTAATCCTACCTTACCCTTAGGGAATGGGCCAGCGTTTATTTACGCATAGATTATATTTAATCAGCCACTGAGTAATATATTTACCGAATATCATCAAAATTGCCCTAGCCATATCCAACAGAATGTCAATCGGCTCAAGAGTTTATGTGTATTTTGAAGATTTTCAAAACCAGTCTCTGAGGAATTGTATTAGCGTTTATGTACCCAAACACTTCTTTTTGTCAGCCTATGAATAATATATGTTCCCAGTATCATAAAAATTCTGCCACCATATAAATTCGTACCAATCTGCGCTTTTATTAAATGTATTTAAAAGAATATGCCCCATGCTACTCTGACTGATTTGATCAGCGTTTATTCGCCTCGTTAGTAATTTTAGTTGTCTGCTTAGAAATATATATAGCAAATTTCATCAAAATCACCCAAACCGCCGAAAACAACAAGCATGTTAGTCGGCCTTCTTGTTACACATATTTTGCAGACTTACCCTAAAGGCTTGCGTTACGTCTTATTTACCGCTACGGTACTTCAAGTCGCCTAATGATGAACCTGTGTGCCAAATTTCATCAAAATCGCCAAGCTTGTCAATCGGCCTATTTCATCCATGTATTTTGGAGCCTTTGCTCGACCGACTCTGAGGGACTGGTATAGGACATATTTACATCTACATTACTTCAAGTCGCGTAAAGAAGAACATGTGTACCAAGTTTTATCAAAATCGCCAAGCATGTCAATCGGCCAGTTTGTTACATGTATTTTGGAGACCTTGCCACACCCTACCTTGCGATAGAGTGATAGAGCTCATTTACCCCTACAGTGCTTCAAGTCCGCTAATGAGAAACCTGTGTGCCAAATTTATCAAAATTAGTCCATCCCTTCGGAAGTAATGCTGGAGCAAACATATATATATATATATATATGAGTGTGAAGATGAAATTTCAATTTTTTGAACGAATGTGGATAAAACTACGAAACATTAATAGGCTTTTGCAAGTGATTGAAAATTAATAATTGTAAAAACAATGTCAAATGGATTTAAGGTCAACAAAGGGTGGAGAATCTTTTCTTATTTTTTCAATATGAATAAATTGAATTTCAAAACCAAGTATTGCCAACACTAGATAAATCTTTCTTCTGAAACAACGGTCAGATTATTATTCGCAGTGGAGCGGTAAAAAAGAGAGTGTGTTTATAAAAGGAAGCAATTTAGCTGCTGGCGACTTCAGATACTAGACGACTCAAGTTATCTTGGTGAGCGGCATTAAACGAAAATAACAAGATCAGTCTATTTAATTTCTATCTAATTCTTGTTCTTATTTAAGTATACAAGTTATAATAGGGTGTCCAGTTTCCATTAGTTATCCAAAACTAATTTGGAGAACAGGGTATCTTATAAAAATACTCAATACCGTTCTTCAAAAAAATAATAAAAAATCGGTTTGAGATCTCAGATACTTTTGCTGAAAGGTTTGTATAATACTTCTGACCAAAACTCTTTCAAAATGGACGATGCGATTAATTTGTCAATGTCATGTAAATATCATTTCACCTCATCCAATAAAAAAGCAGTAGATAATCAGGCACACGTACTCAAAGTCACTCTTTAAGTTATGTCGAAACCAACATTTATTTAAAGTCGGTTGGTTTAGAGACGAGAAGACCTTCCGAGAGAATACATTTGTAAAGCGGCAACGAGCAAACATAAGGAAAAAAATGCCGATTTCTGACTTGAATGACCTGATAAATGAAATTTTGACACAGCAGCAACTGTAAATATAGGTAATAATTTAAATTTGGAATTATAGCAGATGAAATAGCTGCCTCTTCACATATCTCTTGACACTATCTGAGACGCTCTCAGTCTACATTTGAGGTCAAAGTCTATCGGAATTAAAACTACAATACTACAGTACTCATTTTTTTTGTATTTTCGTGAGCATAAAAAAAATGCTTAAATGTTTATAAATAACAAGAGATCACCTAGATGCTAAATATGCTTCTCGTTATTATTTTTAAATTTTCAAGGGAAATGCCCAGTAGGGTGGAAAGAAAAAAATTTTTTTTTCTTTTTTTAATTCAGAATATTGCGCCTTTTGTTGCAAAAAAGACAAAAATAAAATTTGATGGCAATAGGAATATATGTAGAGGTGTCGTAAGTAAGATTGAGTTTCATAAATTTGAAAAATTTTGCTCTATTTCAACCCTGTTCCCTAATTTCTCATTTGCAGAATAAAAGCACAAATAAAATATTTTATACTTTTTATTTGTATGAAAAACGTTTTTAGGTTGTTTAAAACCTATTTTGAGTTTATAAAAATATTGATTATTATCCAAAAATGTGCAAGAAATCGGTTATGGAAGAAGAAAACATGATATTTTCTAGTCTGGGAATTATTGCTCTGTTATACTTTTTGTTGTTCCTTCTACAAAAATCACTTAGCTTCAGGACAAAACCTTTATTGACGTATATAGGGACATATAGAAGACAGTATTATAACAACTACGGACACAGCGAGGCACACAGCTAGTAAATATCATCGTTACGACTCGAAGAAGGAATGCGCTAGAAAAATGTGGCAGGCGTTGACTCACACAGATATTCATGCGCGGGTGAAAAAATAATTCAGTCGTCTGAACCCAACACACCCCTCCTGCGAGTGATACATTTTTCAACAAAATTAATATTACAAAACATACATAACACATAAATATGGATATAAAGTTAAGACGTTAAAGAAATATTTTTTACAGTATACTTCAACTTCTCTTCGTTTACGGCTTTTGTTAGAAAATCAGCAATTAATAATTCAGTTTGAAAATATTTCAATTTAATTACATTGTCTTCCAATAAATCGTCCACAAAATGAAAACGCAATTTCATGTGCCTTGATTTATTCGAAGAGCGAGTGCTTTTTCTCCACTGAATTGTTGCTCGACTATCTGAATTTAAAATTGCAGCACCATTTATAAATTGTGTGCATTTTAGCACAGATAATAAATTTACAATCCGAATTATGTCTTTAAAATTCCAGAAATTGCAAATAACTCTGCTTCACATGTTGAGAGACTAACACTTTTTTTGCTCATGACAATTCCATGAAATTAATGAATTACCTAATAAAATTACACCAGCAGATGATTATCCATTTCTCGCGTTTCTCCATCTAGCATCAGAGATAGCATGCACGAAGCTATAAATCCTCTCACCAAAACTCTTTCAAAACGGACGAGGCGATTAATTTTCATGTCATGATTAATTAATGTCATGCAAATATCATTTCACCTCATCCAATAAAAAAGCAGTAGATAATCAGGCACACGTACTTAAAGTCACTCCTTAAGTTCTGTCGAAACCAAAAGTTATTTAAAGTCGGTTGGTTTAGAGACTTTCGCTAGCCGCTAAATAATTGTTATATATTTTTATAATCTTTGGCTATCTTTAAGATTTTATATTTAAACTCATTCAGTCATTCACCATCTAAACCATTTTTTATTTCTAATATGGCGTAGTAACCAATTCACTTTAAAAATTGGCTTGTAATTGTTAAGCCTAAATGGAATTATCAGACACTTCTCGCAAAGAAATGCAGTCTCGTCATGATAATTTCGTCTGCCTTTTAAATCGTCTGATCTCCATAGCAACGAGCTTATATATAGAGCTTTAAAAAAGAGCTGCAGATGTTTTGCTAATTCACACAGCAGATTATGAACCATTGTATCTATATTAATTCCAAATTTGTCGCACCATAAAAATAGCTCTATACTTTTGTACACCGATGTGTTTCCTCGAGGGTTAAATTATAATCTCCGGTGTCCCTACAAACAATGATGTCTTCACAATGAATAACATTTTATAAACTTTAAAAAAATGCAATGAAGAGAAAATCATGAATTTTTTTATTTAGGGGGGACGAGGTCTTCTGTTCACAAAAGTACTAGTAATTCTTTGTTTTAGGAAGTTTAAATGAATTAAAATTTAATTTCTTCAGGGGTGTGTGGAGAACAAAGCACTTCCGACTTGCCGTCATTGCTTATTAATATGTAACAAAATGAATTTTGTGTTTCGCCAATACAGGATAATGAATAAAGTCAGCTTTATTGTTCGTTAATCTAGTATTTGCTTGTGTATTGCTTGCATTTTGATTTTTAAAGACACGTGAAACAGTGCATATTAACATTTCTTTTTCTCTCGAAATATTTTCTTTCAACTTGAGAAGGATTTGTACTGTGACATTGCATTTGCTAGAGATTCGAGGTCTTGCCAGATCAAAATATGCAATCTTTATTATTCTTTATGGCTTTATTTTTCTTATGCTATCGACTTAATAAGGACAATAATAATTGTTTTTCTTCTTAGAAATTAGTTACAATGCTCGGTCTTATTGTTATACATAGTTGCAATATTCACCCCCATGGCATGAAGCAGTTAATGCACAAGACACCTACAAACTCAGTAGAATATCTCGTCGGCCAAAACTTTTTAGGAAAAAGAAATCAACACCACAGTAGGTGGCTTCTAATCCATGTATTCCATCCCTATCTGGTGTAGATTTTGGATTCAGGTCATAGATGCTACTTTCAGCAAGTATTTTTATTATTTTTGTTGTTAGCATGGTATTTTTCTAGACATCTGTTACTCAGTGGCATATCAACGAAGGGCAGGGGTATAGTTGTCAACAACTATAACCATGACGCGTCATGGAGACTAAACGTAAGAATTTTTGTCACTTTTCAATGCTTAATATGTTGGAGTAAAAATGCGTTTTCACTTGGCGCCATTAACACTTTCTAAGGCACAAATGAACTCAAGGAGCGAAAAAGTCATATTAAGACTCGGTGGCCACTTACCCTAAATACTTCACTGCTATTTCTTCTATCATTCTTTTCTCAATTTAGCAGTTGCATAAAGTATGGCAATAATCAAAAAATTCAAACTGTAGATTTTGGGATTTTTTACTTTCTAGACTCCAAAAGAAACATTTTTGGAATTGAAACTGTCTATTTGTGCGTAAAAAAGAATTTTGGAACAATACAACGAACAAAAGCAATGATATTTAGTATTTACGCCAAAATTGTAAGTATTTATCAAATTTTGGATCAAATTCGTCAAGGGGATGGAGTTCTTTGATAAACAAATACTCGATATTCTATCCTTAATGATAAAACTAAGCAAAAACGACCTATATTTATGTAGATATTTTAACATGCCCTTTTAAACTCGCATCTAAGGAAGCTATGTACATTTGATACTTTTCTTTTTATGTCGATAGTACAAGAAAGAAATATGGGCAGTAAGAGAATATAAATATTAAATTTATTCAGCTGGAAAGAACTCGCTTCACAACCGAATATCATCTGACAGTACTGAAAATTATCCCCCTTTAAGTTAATTGATTATCGGTGGATTGGCAAAACACAAAATACATTTTGCCACACAACAGCAATTACAAGGATGCAGAAAGTACCTGTAAGCGTTTTTCGTCTGTTAAATGTATAACAGAGAAATAATTCCAGATAAGAAACAGCATATTCTCTTTTTCATTCATAGCCGATTTCTTTAACGTTTCTGGCTACTAATTAATATTTTTATATTAGGGGAAACTTTGATACGCCTTTTTTTTGGAAAGCTAAAAAATTATGTTACCAACAGAAATAATTATAACTCTTACACATTTGTTAATCTAATATAGGATTTCAGTCAATTGTTGGTCTTAAATTACATAATCAAATACTTATCAAACTTTTTTCCTAAAATTGGATTTGTGTCAAACTGCCCAATCATAAGGGTACATTGAAACACACGTAAACATCAAAACTAATATTGATGAATACGTGTGGGATCAAAAAATTGTTTCTTTCAAATAAACTTTGCATTGGAAATCAGGGTTTAAAAGTTTAACAAAGTAAACAGCTTTCTTTTAATTAAAAATTCTTAATGAGATTGGAATAATGCAACAATAATGCCTCAGAAAATATCTTATCTCTTCAAATAATTCAGGAAAATGTGTGAAACTACTTTGGAGGGAAGGAATGTGTTCCTCAAAGCCATTTTTGGAAATTTTAATTAATTAAAAATTAAAACATCTGAAAATGCTAAAAATTATCGTTTCGATTATATTAGTTAAGTTTCCGTACAATTTTTTCTCCAATTTTAATAAATTCGTAAAAATTATTTCAAACTTAATTTGCAACAATAGTTTTCATTTTCGCAATTAAATTTAAACGATTTTCATTGTTTAAACAAATACTTAATTGCGTCTTTGTCATAAATAGTTCATTTTTACGATTCTTTCATTTCTGAAGACGATTTTGCAAAGTAGGCACATTGATACACGCAGAAGATGCGTTTCAATGTGCGCCTGAGTCAACTGTATCAGTCTGCCCCAAGAGACCTTTTTACCTCATACAAGAGGTCACGCAAAAACAACGCTAATTACTCTAAAAATTAATATAGTTAAGAAAAATAAATGTTTTCTTTTCCACCTTTGGAGTAGATTGCCTGGGAGGAAAACGTAACTAGTTAAAGAAATCACACAACGCAAACTTTGAGTAAAATTTACTTAGACGAGAAGATTATCGGTTGGACTCATGTGTAAATTAACTTTTGACTGAACATGGCCGAAAAATATACCTTGTGCTAAGGGTTACAGTGAATATATATGACGGGATGTGCACATATAAAACGATTCCAATTATCAAAATGGATTGTATCAATGTTCCCGCGTAACAATAACCTACCTCCCCCTACTCACAATAGGTTTTCAACACGTTAAAAACGTTTGTTCTATTAATAAAAAGGATAACAAGTACAAAATATTTAATTTTAGCTTCTATATTGTAAATTAAAAAATAGGGAAAAAGTTTGAAACAGAGCAAAGGTTTACAAATTTATTATACCTGAAGACATGTTCCGATTGTCATAAAATTTTATTTTTGTCCTTTTTGCATCAAAAGGCAACTTTTGTGCTCAATTTCAAGATAAAAAAAGAAGTTTTTTTCTTTCCATCCTAATTTTTAGTTACCCCAAGGAGACGAAAAGCAATACACTTGTGACTACATAATTATAATATAATTTTTACACTTAAACAAGGGATTCGTTTCAAAACGTCTTCAATATATGTCTAAAAGGTGAAGTCTGTTGATCACTTCGATATTTTTAACATTACTAAAAAAGAAAATTATAACTAGAAAAATTATAAAGTAAATAATAATTAGAATAATAATTGAATTCAGAATAAATTTCTGAAGTTGTAAAATCGATACACACTTACACCTCTCCTCTTAAAGGATGATTGTCATTTTGCCGTTGATAAATATGAATAATCTTTATATTTTTTCCACTTTACTTTTTTGTTTCTCTAGATGTAGATCCTCGAACACCGTGCCCAGTTGGCTGGGATCGCTGTCCCAACAAGCGTAGATGCATCCCTTCGCACTGGATGTGTGACGGATGGCTTGACTGCTACGGTGAATCCGAAGAAGTAGAATGTGGTAAGGCGCTCTGTTCATTATATCCAAAAATATTAAGCTTTAATTATGTTTTATTTTCAAATATGCAAAATGTAAAATTCATTTGGAATTTAAAGTATTAATGCTTTGTTAGAAGATATCATCAATATTAAATTACTTTTGCTGCATTTGCAAACCCTTTACTAAGTACATTTACTAACAATCTGGACTGAAATTTTAAGCAGACAGTGTTGGACATCGTAATTTATGTCACTCCTTTCCGGAGCCGTTGCAGAGATTTTTTGTTCCGTCATTGATAATTGCACCTTAATTTTAAATTTAAGTGAAAAGGAGAATTGCGGAAAGTCTGAAATGAAAAATTTATCATTGTGTTTGAAATGGTTTGATAACTCTCATCTTTGATCCTTGATACTACTTACAGAAAAAAGTTATTCTTTGTCTCTCTTTTAGAACGAATAATTTGCATTTAAAACCAATCCCCGGTATAACAAACCTTTAGTTATAGAGACTTTTTCACATGATTCCAACCGAACTCTTATGTCTCTAATGTATTTTCAAACACTTGTAATAAAATTCAAAAGTAAGGAATTCGGTTATAGCGAACCGAAATTACCACTTTCCAATCTAAATTATTAGAAAAGCACAGAGTGAACACTTTTCTGCAAAGCGAAATTGAACATTTCGAATGTTGCAATAATGACTTGATTACATCTGATGCGCCAAGTGAGTCTCTCATAAAAAAAAAGAATGATTTGATTGACAATTCATTCTTAATTATATAAGTCGGAGGTGATGCAAATTCAGGTCATTCAATTTCTGAAACGAAGGAAGTTGTGACCATTGTGAAAAATTAATCTGCAACAAAAACTATGGATAGAAATTCCATGTAGCCGTTTATAATTAGGAACTTCAGCATTTTTTAAAAACACGTGAAAGCCATCCGTATTTGTAGAAAAAAATCATTCTAATTTCAAATATGCAAGTGAAATTTTACAGAAAAATTTATTTATTTAAATATTGAGAGCGAAAGATGCACTGAAATAGCAGGAATCATGATGCAATCCGAAACGCACTCTCATTGGCCGAGTAGATTCTGACGTCGAGGGTGCCTTCCTTCGCATACTTCTCTTTCGCTAGTTCTGCACTCTGCTTTGAATCAAGGCGTTTGTGCCAGCTAACATTTTAAAAGTGAAGTTTTTAGCTTTTCTACTATTCAGCGTTCAATTTCACAAAATATTTTACAAATAAAGAATTTTTTCTACTTTTAGTTTTTTTCACAAAGGGTGGTATGACCTAGTCCCACCGCCAATCAATGGTCTTCCGTATTCCCCGAGACTCTTCCGCGAATCGTATCGTCAGCCCTTTATTTGAAAATACCTTGAAAGAATGTGTATGTCTCTGAATGCAACAGATTTTCCAACAATCAGCACTCAAATGTGACATATTATTCTCTAGTATTTTTATGGATCTCTTTGAAAGCTTCGGAACAATGCAAGCTACTCACTTTCTATCAGTAAAATCCTGATCGCTTACTTATTTTATTACAAGCGAAGTAACACAAATGTTTTGTCAGTATATGTGTCTGTAATTATTCAGTTCCGACAAAGAAACTGGACACAAAACGCCGGCTCGTAAATTATGTCATAAGAAAAGTTGTTTCGACCTTCCCCTTGAATGTATTCAGTTACCGGAATAGGGCTCTATACTATACAGAAAAGGCTTCACCTTAAAACTGATAGGCTTTCGAAACCATCAAGCAACAATAAATTGCAGAGGGGCCCTCTGAATTCCGAAAAGACGCTGCGATTTCTATTGCACAAGCAAGAACGAAAAGATAAGAATCTGATTTTGCATGATTTGTATTAAATTTCGTATGCCTGCAGAAAAAAAAGCAGGAATTCATTCATTTCAGAAGTTCCATTCAAAATAATTTCAGGTACGGCATCTTTTTAAAAACACCCCTGTGCCTTTTAAAAATTAATTTTATTTTATATAGTTTTATTTTACTACGCTTTATTTTACTATATAAATTATTTCCTTTGTACAAGTATTAATTTTAAAATACTAGTTTATACTAATTAATATAAAATCTGGTAAACATAACTTATATAAAGAAATACACTAAAAAATTAAAAATGATAAAACTGTAACCACTTTCGTAAATTGCAAAAAAAAGAAAAGATACGAACAAAGTATCTGTAAGTAGTAAGCCTTCTTTACTGCAAAGTAAGTTTTTTTCAATATGTTAGTTAATTTTGGAATTATATAAAAAAAACTTTATAAATTTATAATAATATTCAAACCAGACCAAATGCGACTGATCTAGGAATTTAAGTGCTGCCATCAACAAACTCGAGATGCACGATGAGATAAATTTATCCCACTTTTTCTCAACTATAATAATTGATGAGCAAACTAACTTTTTGAAGACTAATTTTCATTTTAATGCATTAATTGAATATAAAGAATTTATTTTGCATCAAAAGTTAATTCTGCGAATTATTTTGTTGAACTACAAATGAAACCGAATTTTATTATCAAAAAAGTCTTGAATTTAAATAAATTTTTAAGATATTCTTGTTAATTTTCAATAGTATTGGTAATTTTTTAAAAAAATATAAGAAACATTCGAATATCTATTAAAAAAATTTATGCTATAAAAAACATGAGCAAGTTTTTTTTTTAAAAAAAAAGATTCTTAAAGAAGGTGGGATCTTCTTCATCTTCGGATCTCTCTTCATCGCTTTACACCACTTTTTGCGAATAACATAATTTTTTGGCACATTGATAAATAATTTATCGGGTGCCGTTACATTTGTATTACGACATTTAGGAACAATACAATACTTGTATATTTCCGACATTATTTTATCTGATGCGATAGTCGGAAAGTATAGACAAAAAGAGAATCTCTATACAGCGCGAACGGGAAGGAAGAGTGTTTCTCCCGTCTGGCAATTTTGACGTCAGACCCGTTTCGCACCAAAATGGATCGTTTTTCCCGCGTTTTCTGAACTTTGATTGCAAATTTTAAAAAAAACAAAACTGTCTAGAATTTTTTTTAATGTTATTGTTCGTTTCGAAGCATTTTAAATCGATTTAAAAAAATAAAAAAATTGCTGAAGTTCCCCATTGTTGATAAGCAAATAGATGAAGTGTATAATCTAGGTTCTTTGAACAAAAAATCACGGCTTATTTTTATACCTTAGAGAAATAAATGTTTGCAGAATTAATTTCAATTAAAAAAAATTAAAAATAACATTTATTTTATTTCATTATAGCCCATAAATAATTGCAATTCAGTATCATTTTCTTCAACACAAAAATGTTTTTACTGATAATAGCAAATTTGTGTAGCCAATATTTAAAAATCGGATATATAGAGCCGTCGGTTATAGCGAGCTTCCGGATCAGCCCGTTGAGGGCCCTTTACAGCGGGTTTTGACTGATTTATACATAATAGAGACATTTATTATTTCTGCCTTTCTAAGCAAATTTAAATTTTTAATCAGCTTTCTGCAGTTCCAAACTATTTTCTGAACTCGTCAACAATGTCACAGAAAACATTAAGCATAGTAGTTTCGATAATGCTTCCTTAATAAAACATTTTTTTTGTGAAATTAATGAATATTCTCGGAAACATTTTGCAACCAGTTGGAAGAGCTAAGAAGTTTTGAATGTAATTCTACAATTAATATTTATTTACATTGTTAGTGTGCATCTAAACTAAAAAAATCCTAAAATATTAATATTTCATGAAAAAGTTTTTATGGCATATAAAAAAAGGAGAAACGTAATTTTTTTTTGTATTGAAAAGAAGAATATTTTTATTATAGTATGCATTAGAAAAGGTAATCTTCAATGGCAGATTCTGAAAAAATGAATTTCCGAATTTTTTTCTCTGTAAGAAATTGCATATTATTAAAATATCTATCAAAATGCATATCAAGAACACACATATCAGAACTAAACACTTTGATTAATTTTTTTACTGAAAGAAATCATCAATTTCTAACAATTCCAGTATTTTCGAGACAGTTTTCACACATTCAATGCTCACAAAAACGATTTTGGGCTTTTAACATAGATATTAATAAGGCGATAAATGCGCATGCACGCAAAGAACAACGCCTTTCTGCATGAACTTCAACAATTCAGTCAGATCTATGCTGTTTAGGAGTAAACATGTCTCCATGCAACCTCCCCACAAAAAGACCTGAAGGCCTTTGTTAATACTTAAAATAGACGTTTACCTTCTGTGTGAATATGGTTATGGCTTGAGAATGTAATAATCTTAAATGATTTAAAACAACCAGCTGGTGTCATTACCTTTTGAAATCCCATTTCGTTGATTTCTAAGTGTTCTGAAACATTTGATAATATTAAT
>BGPR01006795.1:0-60321 GCA_013235015.1 Araneus ventricosus | reverse complement strand
GGTAATTTTGTTAAATATGAAAGCCTGCTTCTTTTAACGCTTTTTTTTTCTTTTTCAAGATTTTATGTCAGGTCCACTGACATCACAAATTCTTCTCATAAATTTTACGATACTGAAAGAAAGTTTAACTATTTTTTTAAAGGAAAAGATATCCTGAAAACGTCAAATATCACTTTTGCGAAAACGGAACTGAAGTTATGGTTTTTGCATAAGAGGAAATCGGGTTCCAGACCAGACCGATGGGGGTCTCAGGTCCACCGAATCGCCGCCGCTTTGCACCTGGCTGACAACTCCACTTTCGGTCCTGGGAACAGTACGGGCGAGGAAATCCGTTACGAGCTGAGACTACAACTTCTTCGCAACCTCGGAAAGTGAGGAAGAATTTTTTTTCTCTTCCGTGGAAATGTTCAAACTGACTTTAAATCGATCTGCCTTATGTTTATTTGTCTGTCAGTAACAGTTTAAGTAAAATTTTCCGTAAAAACATATTTAAAATATTATCCAAAAGCAAATACAAGTAGCTTGATTTAACATCAAACTCGATTGCATTTCATTCAAATTTTCTAGATTAAGAGTTTTGAAATAATAGCAAATAAATGATAATGTGAATTGCAAAAGCAGGTTCTAATGATCGAATTCAAGAAGTTGAAATATTTTTTTAAATGACAGGAAGATTATGGAAAGGGAGTTCCAGAAGAAATTGTTGGTTGGATACATGTTCGATTAGTGGAAAGAAATAATTAGTTTGATGAGAATAGGGTATTAGTTTTCGAAAATGAAAAACGAAAATATGCGTGGTATCGAGTAAGAGGAGAGCTGCATCTCGATCGTACCTAAAAAATTTTAAGAACATTGCCAGATGAGTACCCAAGTCAGCTGTTGTTTATATAAATCAAATATGCTGAATATGAGAAAGTTGTTAGGCATTATCTTTGAAGCAAAATTACTATATTCAGTTTGGGAATTTTCCATCAATACCACTTCTATTTCAAAAAGATTTTGCTCTTTGCCTTACGGTCAAAATTCGTAAAGAATAGTTTAAGGAAAAAGGAAAAGTTGGGTTGAAGCAATCCGATTTCAACCCGACTGGAAATATTCTGTAATTATTTGAAAAATGCTGAAAACGCTGATGGAAAAAAGACAATAATAGAAGTATTGTTTTGTGTTTTTTTAAGTAAACTAGGGGGCACTTCCCCCTGCTCGCTAAAGCTCGCCAACCCCCAGGAGGATTGCGCTGCAATCCTCCGGGGCTTGCTATGCAAACCCTGCTCGTTTCGCTCGCTACATGAAGACACTGGGTGTCCTAGCACAGTTGTTATAAAATCTTTATATATATATAACACCCCCTGCTCGCTCCGCTCACCGACACCAAAGAATCACGTGATTATTTCGGGATCACTATGTGAAAACAGCTCGTTTCACACGCTTGCCGTACAGTTATCCGTTTCTGCTAGTATTAGGAAATTATAAAAGTATATTTAAATTATTTGAAATTACACGAACTCCTAAAATTAATTTTTCATCAGTTTCTACAATTAAAGTCTTCTGGTAGCACAGATATACATGTAAATGTTAGAAAGAAATTTGAAAGGTAATATTTATAATCCAAAGATGATTAAAAATCAAAATTATTTTCATCAATCAGAAATTTAAAACTTCTTGGCATACACTTTTGAGTATTTATTCAAAAGTTTATTTCAACATAACCTCATTCCACTAAAATGTTAAGTTTAAAACTGATAAGATAGCCTTTTCCAAATCTTCAAAATAAATTTTTAAAAATTGCTTTCTCCACCAAAATTTCAAATATGCCCTCTATAGAATGGAATGTAATTCAGAAAAGCTTTCCCACATGTAAAAATGCTTATTCCAACAATTATTTAGTCAAGAAAAATATAGTGTTTTTCTCAGTGTAGTCATTAGTGTTTTAAATCTCAGAAAATTCTTGATCGTCTCTTGTCGTAGAAAGATGTAAACCATCTTGCAACCTTTTAGCTAAAAAAGGACAGTTTAAAGAAAATATAGTGCCGTGAAACATGTTCAAATTAACTATTCAAAATTAAAACCCATAATAATTATTTACTTTAAACTTTTTATAATTGATAAGATAGCTTTTCCGAAATTTACAAAATTATTGCTTTTCTAACCAATATTTTAAATATGCACTCTTTTTTATGAAATATTACACAGAAAAGCAAAAAGTATGCAACATTATCATTCACCATAAGCAGCATGTGGTAATTCACTTCCTTCCGTACAAACACGGTGGCAAAAAATCTAATCTCTCTATATATACACGTTGCAAACAGTATGCAACTTCAATCATTCTCCGAGAGCAGTGTGCAAGAGAACTTTTCTGAAGTATAATTAGTTCTCTGGTCTTTATTCTGTAATTTATATTTTTACACCTAGTAAATAGTGCACACAATTAGAATCACAAAAAAAGGCTCTGGCTCGCCTAAGTCTATCGGTGGCATTTCTGGCCGATCTTCGCTGAAATCTTTCATTCAGGGATTCCCTTTCACGCTGCTCTCTTCTACGAAATTGTATTCAAAAGTTCGCAAAGAGTTCATTTTAAATAAATAAATTTTTAAAAAAGTCGACGATCCGAAAAAAAAGTCCTGTAATCCGTAAGAGATTAGCTCGGCTAGCCAAAAGCTTGGCGTCAGGGTTGAGATTGGTAAACAAACTGATCGTTGCCAGCGGGGAGAAAGAAATAAACGTCCTTTTTAACACCACGCATAAACGTTTTATATAATATAGATGTTGTGTAATTTTTTATTTAATATATCGCGAGTGCATCATCTGAAGTATTTATTGTCTATTTATTGTGCAATTTTTGCGTATAATTTGGACTAATAGAATGACATTCACGCCCGTCTGAGTTGATGAAGTTGAATTTGGCAACCGTATACTTAATGCATTCATTATAAGAGCGCAATGTTACGAAAATATAAATATCTCAAAAAAGTGTTCGCAATTTTCTAGACCTTAAAGAACAAAGAAAACGATATGCATTTATTAAAAATTCTTTGCTTACGTTCTTTGGTGTTTATGTAGAGAACGCACCTGAAAGTTGATTGTTTTTCACTTCCAGAGATAAGAAGATGAGCTCACAGGAACTCGCCTTGTACATTCACGCCTTTCTGGTATCCTGCATCGACCCCAGGGACTTCTACGGCTACAACCTGGTCCGGGACTTGCGTAGGAGAGTGGAGGCGGGCGGTAACTACACCAACCCCTTTCTGATCCTCGCCCTGTGCAACGCGGGGGACGCCATGACAGCCAGAGACGTGGAGAGGGTGACCGCCGCCTACGACTCGCAACACAGGCCCTTATGGACAGGTAGTTGCCATTTGAATATGTTTTTCATTGCTAACAGTGCTTCCAATGGTAAAAAGATAGGTTCACAGAAAAAATTCATCTCAAACTTATAAGAGATTTAAAAATAAATAAGATATTTTTTTTTCTGCAGATGCCATTACAATAAGACTTTTAATACTACAAAACTCTTTCATTTAATCCCATATTTGAAACCTGTTTTAGCGTTAACATACTCAGCGAAACCCCCGGTAACTTCTTCCAGTATCATATAATAGAATTTGCAAAATCAGACCATTCCTATCGTTGAAATGTTCACGACTGAAACAAAATAGTAAATATTTTAGCAAATTTTTTTTTCACTTTTTGCCTTTACAGAAAGTAAATACTATCTTACCAATAAATAATTTCTAAATAACTTAATTATTTTTAAAATATATTTCTCGGCTTGTAGAAAAAGAGAAATGGATCAGTGAATAGAAAGAGAGAAAAAAGTTGTCTTTCAGAAAAGATTTTTTTTCTCAAAATACGTTAGAAATTAGAGCACTATCACCGAAGTTCATTTCAGAAAAAGTTAAAAACAAAAATTCTTTATCCTATTTTTTTCTATTTGCGGCCTCTTTCAATTTTTAATATATGTCACTTGAAGTTTCACTTTAAAAATGTAATAAAATTTATTAACACGCACAAACAAGATGTCACTGCAAAAATGTGTTTTGACCTGTGTTCAAGAGTTCGTCTACCCTACCTTTCCCACAAAATAGTTCTGTTTTACATTCCTACACTCCTCTTTTGCTTTATCAAAATCTTTATTTTTGTAAGCAGTTAATAATAGTATACATCAGATCAAAATTTCTGAGGAACGTGAATTTGAAATTATTAAACGAATGAGCTACACTGGTGTTCTGGGATCTATTCAGTTTCTGAAAATTTATTTTCAAGTTTATATGTTTGAAATAATCCGATAAGATGTAGCATCAAGGCTTTTGGTATCTTAGTAAAGAAATTTTAACAATTAAATGACACAATGGTAAGTAAAACAACCTAAAAGAAAACATTATGTAGCATACTGCTTCCTTTAATCTTCAGTACAAAAAAAATATGAATCCCTAAAACTTGTAGATGATGTAATTCTACTTCGCGGAAAGCAAGGATAAAATTCAACTGAAATATTGGAAGGAAAATTCTTTTTTTTTTATTCGTCGAAATAAATCTCAAGTTGCAATAAATAATTGAAATATTTAAAGGCAAAACAACATCCACCAATAATGATTAGAACCGCGTTTTTTCTCAAAGACTACTTTCTTTTTGCAGATTCTCAGGCCCTGTCCAGCATGGCTCTGTCCTGCATCTCCTCCCGCAGCAGTGTGTCCGTGGACGAGCGCACTCTCAAGGACATGCTGCAGGAGCTGAAGAGGCGCCAGTTCAGGAACGGGACGGTCGACAACTTCAGGACAACCGCACTCGTCACACAGGTAACCACAAAGCCACACACGCCATCTATTTTCGTTGAGCTTTCTTTACAATAAAACTAACTGCCAGCGTGCGACAAATCAAAAGATGTCGAACGCATAATATGCTGTTCTGTTTCGTAGTTCAATGCTTTACGTAAGAAAGACGGTTTTCCGCAAAACACCAGGCCTAAAAAAGAAAAAAAAATATTTCAAGAATGAAATATTACAGATTGTTTTTTAAACGATCGACATTTTGACAAAGGCAGATAAATATTTTGTAAATAAATATACACATTCACAACAATTGACAAACAAACCAAATTTCCTTTCCATGCAATATGAACAATTCTGATTTTTTTCAGAATCACGTGTCATGGAAACTGTACCATTTACCAGAATATGCTGGTACCTCCCGAAAAATTTTTGTAACATTTAGGGTTTGTCAGGAACTGCATGTCATCCTTGTGTTTTATTTTCTATTCATAACATAGAAATTACAGTATTCAAACGCCCGTAGTCAGCGGTTAATAGTAGAAGTAAGAGAAATTTGGAGTTCAAATTGTCGATTGAAACAAGAAAACATAATTTAAAATATTTATTTCAAAGTAATTAACATAAATTTATCTATAATTACATTTTATGAGAAATAAATAGACCCGTTTTCAAGAAATGAAAAGAGAATATATGCAAAAATGTGAAAAATAATGGACTTTACTGAGAAAACCACACATGATCAGTCATGCAATAAAAACGTTAATTTCTGAAAAGGTTCTTTTCAGGTTTGCCCTTGGTATGACGCAAAGATTAAATTCTTTCTCATTTAAATATTTTATTCATCGAATATCTGAACAAATATTCAATAAAGAAATTCAACTCCTTATGCTTTTGATAAATTGTGCATGGTTTTCGAATAAGAATTCTTTGTTTTAACAAAACTGTGTAATCGTTTTTCTGTCATAAATAAAGTTTCTGTTACTAAACATCTTTTCCATACATTCATTGTTTCTACCCATGAGAATGTTTTACTTTTTTCGCAGGCCCTATTCATCTTCGATTCCTACAAGAAGGAGTTTGACCTGGACTCGGCCATCAAGGTTTTACTCTCTGGCCTGAATGGAAGCAAATCTCTCCTGGACGCCTATTACGCCCTTCCCGTCCTCAGCCGAAAAAGCCTGCTAAACGTCACTTCCAATCACTGCATAAAAGAGCCGGTTGCAGGTGAGTCAGTTTCGTAATTTTAGCCACGCTCTTACAGTTGCAAGTGTGAGAGGAGAAGTTGTTTCCATAGCGGTGAATGCTGTAAAATAGCATATGAAATAACTCTTTGGTGTAAAATCGAAAGTTATTTTTGCTTGAAATTTCATAGTGTCTATCTCAATCGTTATTTTTGAAAGTGAGAGGAGATTCAGTCTATGCCCATCTATCTGCTTGAAATTCATCACCCTGTCCTCTAGAAGTTTTCAGCTATAAAACTTGCGAAAACGCCTTTTAGCAAATGACAAAAGAATTCTCAGTTCTGTGCAAAGGTGATGAGTATGCATATTTCTTCAACATGAAATTACAGATCACGTGTAAGCATGAGTGTGCATACAGTTATATGCTTTACCTCGGTGTGCATTTGGAATTGCAAAATAAATATGACAGAACGTATTAAAAAGTTTGTTGCAAAGTCAAATTAACTTCTTGAATCGTGAAAGGAATAGGCGGTCTTTCAAGCAAAATGCATCAACAGATGACCTTTATATCGTTTTGTAACCAAAATAGATCAATACCAGTTTCAGGATATGAGTCATCAAAAGGTCAAAAATTTTGGAATAGAAATGAGAATCGTGAAGATGAAGAAGATTGCTGTCGTCCACTGGCGGTTGACAATGACGAATTAAAGGTGTTGGTCAACACAATTTCTCTCACAACGTCTCTGTAAAGTCAAAATCAAGTCAACAGACAGTTTTGGACCTCTTCAAGCATTATGGAAAACTAAACGCTTTTTGTGCTACGACAGCGATCTTTTTTTGGATCCCATTGGGACATGCGATAAAAAATGGATTGTGTACAACATTCGGCGGCACTCATCACAGTAGTTGGACCGCGGCAAAGATCCGCAACACTTCCCAGAGCGAAGCTGCACCAAAAGAAGACCTTGTTGACGCTTTGGTACTCGTCAGATGGTCCGATTAATTTCAACTTCCTGAATTAAGAGGTAAACATCTCGGCAGAAAAATATTATCACGAAATTGACGAAAGGAACCATAAACTACAAAATATGTAGTGCTCGGTATTGGTCAATAGAGGAGGCCCTATTCTTCTGCACAACAATACCGGGTCACACCTCGCACAAAGGACGCTGCAGAAACTGAATAAATTAGGCTACGAAACTCTGCCTCACCTCCCATGCTCTCGAAACTGAATACCACTTTTTAAGCACCTCGACCACTTCTTGAAACAGAAAGTCTTCAACAACCAAAGTGTTCTTGAGAATGTCTTCCTACAATTCTATCGATTCCAGAACGTAGGAATTTTAAGTTAACGGAATATATAAAGTCATTTCTCGTTGGCAAAAATGCTTTAGTGTAATGGTTCTTACTCTGAGCTGAGATATGCATTTAAAGTTAAAAGTTAAAAACCGACATTATTTTCCGAGCAACCTAATACAAAGCTCACGTCTGATGCATACTCTGCAGGATTAGTAAACATGCAACGATGTTAGGATTACAGATTAATAACGTTTTCACTCATTCGTGAAAACGTCAGATGGACGGTGGACGAGCGTAGGAACTCTCAGTTACCTTTCCGTTCAATAATGCGCATGAAATTTCTGCAGTTAAATTAAGCTCTATAAGCATTTTGTCACCATATAAACGAATTGTGGCCACATGTTTTATTCAAATCAATGGTCATATCGTTTTGTTACATAACCGATTTTTTTAAAGAATTCTTTAAAAAATTGCACATGGCGGGCTAAATTAATCTTATTTTTGAAATAGTGGAAATTTACTCATTTATGTTATTAAATATATTTATTTGATCATTTATGTATTTAAATATATTTATACTTTTGTAATTTCAAACATTCTGTGAAAACATTCTATTTTTTCTTTCAGAAGAGGAAGCTTTGCAAAAAGTGTTGGATGTCGATGGAGAGACGATGGCCGTCCAGTACTCCGTCTGGATTGGCGACAAAGTAAATCTGGCCCGAACTTGGCGACTGAGAATGCGTGTAAACAGCACTATTTACGATGCCATAGAGACTGTGGCAAAGATAGACAATAGACAGAGGTTAGAAGATTATCATATCTCACACTTGCCCTCTCTCTCTGCCTACTGTGCAGCAGGAGTTAAAGTTCTGTTTTTCCTCACACTTTCTATTTGGATTGAATTTGGAATGCGAATGATATTTTAAATTTTTTTCATTGGCGGCTCATCAGCTCAGAAACAAATTGAGCTGTAGAAGTTCTATAGGCATAAGTTGTAGGAAATTTCATGCTGATTATTTTGGTATTTAATGATGACTAACAGTACGATCACGGCGTTGCCCGTGGAATCAGGACTTCAACAACAACTAAAAAAACCCGCCCACAATGGGGAACTTCAGAATTTTTTAAAAACACGAGAAGGCCATCCGTATTTGTAGAAAAAATCATTCTAATTTCAAATATGCAAGTGAAAGTTTACAGAAAAATTTATCTATTTAAATATTGAGAGCGAAAGATGCACTGAGATAGCAGCAATCGTGAGGCAATCCGAAACGCACTCTCATTGGCCGAGTAGATTCTGACGTCGAGGATGCCTTCCTTCGCATACTTCTCTTTCTCTAGTTCTGTACCCTGCTTTGAATCAAGGCGTTTGTATCAGCTAACATTTTAAAAGTGAAGTTTTTAGTTTTTCTACTATTCAACGTTCAATTTCACAATGGATATTGGTTTTGTACAAGGTAAATCGGATAATTTGATAAGGATTGATTGGAGATTTTGTCAGTATATGCGTCTGTAATTATTCAGTTCCGACAAAGAAACTGGACACCAAAACGCCGGCTCGTAAATTATCTCATAAGAAAAGTTGCTTTGGCCTTCCCTTGAATGCATTTTCAGTAACCGGAACAAAGTTCTATACTATACAGAAAAGGCTTCGCATTAGGAAAACGGATACGTTTTCGAAACCATCAAGCAAGAATAAATTGCAGAAGGGCCCTCTGGCATTCCGAGAAGACGCGGCGATTTCTGTTGCACAAGAAGGAACGAAAAGATAAGAATCTGATTTTGCATGATGTATTAAATTTCGTATGCCTACAGAAAATAAAAAACCAGGAATATATGTATTTCAGAAGTTCCGTTCAAAATAACTTCAGGCACGCATTTTTTTAAAAACACACCTGTGCCTTTTAAAAATTAATTTTATTTTATATAGTTTTATTCTACTACGCTTTATTTTACTATATAAATTATTTCCTTTGTACAAGTGTTAATTTTAAAATACTAGTTTATACTAATTAATATAAAATCTGGTAAAAATAACATACAAAGAAATACACTAAAAAATTAAAAATGATAAAACTGTAACCACTTTCGCAAATTGCAAAAAAAAGAAAAGAAAAGATACAAACAAAGTATCTGTAAGTATCTTTCTTTAGTAAGCCTTCTTTACTGCAAAGTAAGCTTTTTTCATTATGTTTGGTAATTTTTGAATTATATAAAAAAGGCTATTTAAATTTATAATAATATTCAAACCAGACCAAATGCGACCGATCTAAGAATTTAAGTGCTGCGATCAACAAACTCGAGATGCACGATGAGATAAATTTATCCCACCTTTTCTCAACTATAATAATTAATGAGCAAACTAACTTTTTGAAGACTAATTTTCATTTCAATGCATTCATTGAATATAAAGAATTTATTTTGCATCAAAAGTTAATTCTGCGAATTATTTTGTTGAATTACAAATGAAAACGAATTTCATTATCAAAAAAGTCGTGAATTTAAAATAATTTTAAAGATATTCTTGTTAATTATCAATAGTACTGGTAATTTAAAAAAAAAAAAAATGAACACATTTGAACATTTGAATATCCATTGAAAAAATTATGCTATAAAATAACATGAGCAAGTTTTTTTTTTTTAAATTCTTAAAGAATGCGGGATCTTCTATATTTTTACCCTTTGAGGGGCAATGGCCCCTCAAAGGGTAAAAAAATAAATTCCATGTAATCAAATGGAAAAAAACTAATTAACTTTAACTATTTGCTTTAAAATATCTCAATTTTTTTTGCTGCTAACCTCACCTTATGCTTCTTTTAAGAACAAAAATGATATCGAATTCTGAATTTACTGTGCTACATGATATATAATTTTAACAGGTATGATATAGATAAGGTATAATAATTCACATCAAAATGATCTCCACAGACATCACGAACACTGCTTGCTGATAATTCCGGATTTAGCTTAGGACCTCTGTTCATCGCTTTACACCACTTTTTGCGAATAACATAAATCTTTGGCACATTGATAAATAATTTATCGGGTACCGTTACAGATGTATTACGACATTTAGGAGCAATACAATACTTGTAGCTTTCCGACATTATTTTATCTGATGCGATAGTCAGAAAATATAGGAAAAAAAGAGAATCTCTATAGAGAGCGAACGGGAAGAAAGAGTGTGTCTCCCCTGTCTGGCAACTTTGACGTCAGACCCGTTTCGCGCCAAAATGGAATTCTAAGAGGCGAACTTTGATTGCAAATTAAAAAAAAAACTATCTAGATTTTTTTAATGTTATTGTTCGTTTCTAAGCATTTTAAATCGATTTAAAAAATTTAAAAAAAAATGCTGAAGTTCCCCATTTCACGAAAAAGTTTTGAAAATAAAATCAAAACAAAAGATACATATTATTGATTTCCCCGCTTATTTTTCTTCGCGATAATGGCATTTTAATTGTAGGAAAACAGTACAGAGTACATTAATACGAAACATTATTAAAAAATTGCAACGTGAAATTGATTATTATACAGCAAGCAAAATATGCGAGACAAATAAACAAGTTAAGATACTGCCGAAAATAATAATCGAAGTCATTCAGTTGAAAGTTATGACGTATCCTGCACTCTGCACCGTCAGCCAATGAAATTGCAATAATGCATGCTGGGAATACTCCGGAGAAATTTCTGCGGGAGAATTCTCGCTAGAGAAAAATCTCTTTGAACTGACGAGGAAAAAATGGATTGAAAAAAAAAACGGAAAAGGATATTTTAATCGTTCTAGTTTAGATGAATTATTAGAATGTCGGATGCGAGAATTTTAAGAAATCTGAACTGAAAATTAGCATAAAAGTGACTATTTTTCAAAAATTTCTCAAAATTTAGTAAATTACGTTAGAATGGCGTTACCCATGGTGTCATGAATTTTAACAAAAAATTTTTTAAAGCCCACAATGACATAAAATAAATTTTTGAAAACAAAATCAATACAAATATATATATATTATTGATTTTGACCGCTTATTTTGCTTCGCAACAATGACATTAACTGAAGATACTTTTTTTAAACGGCAATGAAATTATAAAGTTTGCGCAAACAATACTATTAGGATTCAAAATGAGTAAAAACAACCAGCTGGTTCGCTCGCTAAAATGCAGTTATAATTCACTCAGGCTGACGCCTTAAAATCTCTGGATCCTGTTTAAAATAGTTAATTGGTGACATTAGATACTTTGAATTAAAGCCATTCAACGAAATGATTTTAGATTGAAGTTACAGTACAAAAATAAACCGATATTTTGGAGAAAAAATTTAAGATTTAAAAGATTGATTCCTATAAAGGAGGTAAAATGTTAAAGAATGAAAACCGAATGGAATTTTTAACGATTTTAAATGGAACAACACGACAAACATATTTTCTGTGGTATATAAATACATCCAAAATGCATCAGATAAGAATTTTAAAAAAAGAGAGAGAGATGAAATCGTCTATTTCAGGTTTAAACTTTGAAGCCACATTATGTAAAACACTAATTAAAAGAATGTTCTGTCGACGCGTTGAAAACAAATAGATTATTATGTCACGTGCTCTTTCTCTGTGGTATCGACGAAATGCATACTCGGAATGAAACACCGCGACCTTGGTTACGAACAATCGAGGATCTAAAAATTCTAGCGAAAATATTTTAACACTTAATTAATATTCAACCATAACAGATATTTTAACCGTTCTTGTTTTAAATCAGAGGGTATATTACATTCATTACCTCAAAAAAAATAAAGGATATAACGTTATTAGAACGGTTGATGCAGTAAATTTAAATACGAAAACAAAATTTTCTTTGCAAAACTGACTATTTTTTAAAAATTTCTCAAATTGCAGTAAATTACGTTTGAAGCTCAAAACAAATTTTATTAGAAAGACAATTGTTCTATCCAATGGTGCATCGATTGTTTTTCAACTATCATTAGAAAAGATACTACAGCCTTAAACGTGCCGAAAATGACCCAAAACATTAAATAAAAAATTCTCAAGATTCAATTTCAAAATTCTGGCTTCGAGGTACATTGAGTCACCATTACGTCTACCTGTCTGCCAAATTTCATGGCTGTAAGTGCGATAGATTCGTCTGGACATCGCGCGCGCACACACACACAAACATTAGCTTTTATAAGTATAGATAAACTAAAAACTGATAGTTTTTGAATTTTAAGCAAGAAAGTGGAAATTTTGTTTTCATGTCTTTTGGCTATAACTAAAATTCCTAAAAAAATTTCTGGTATCAAACTTCAGAATCGTAATCAGCAGCCAAAAAAACATAAAGGAGCACAAAATTACAAATCATTTAGAAATTGATTTAAAATATTACTTAAGAAATAGACTAGTGAGAGAAAGTGAAAAAAGGCCAAATGAGAAAGCCTTTTATCCGCGCCAAGCGAAAGTTGCTCCAGGGGCAGCTTTCTTGGCTCTAATTTCAAAGGGAGAAAGGGTTAATTTTTTCTTCCGATTGAGAGCTCCGAGTTGCGCAATCCTCGAAATTTCGATTCTAGTAGGGAAAAAACTCTCTGCATCTCTGGTCTGTCTCTGTCTTAATTCTTGATTTATTTTCAGTCTTCCTTTTGCGTTTTTTATTACTTTTTTGTCATTTTCGATTATCATTGAAATCTTAAAGTGGAAAAGTAAACCAATTAGAACAGATACGAAAATACAAGTTTTAAAATAATTTCAGGGAGGAATGCAACTCTGCAGCCCATATGAACGAGCCGCCACTGTTTTAGTTAATATAAATTAATAAACGTTCATACTGTGCTCATTTGACTATTAGTCATGTGACCCCTCGATGCTCACTTTCTCTGCCAAAAGAGGGTGATTCAGCTCCTATAGAGCACTTTCTACTGTTAGGTTTTCGGCCTGTAGACGGTGCATGAGTACATTCTATATATTTTGTATATACCATCTAAATTTTTCATTGAAGTGATCTCACCCCGTCATGTGAGGTTCCTTTGACCCCCTTACCTCCGCAGTGTTAACAATTTCTACTTTCCTTGAATAGGTGGTGTGGACAGTATCTCTGATAAATGACGTAAATATCCGTTTGCATATTTTTTCAGGGTGGAGTACAACGTCGTGGATGGCAAACCGTATGTCACGGCACTTAATGGAATGGAAGACGATCCCGAGTTGGGAACGTACTGGTTCGTCTATCAGAAATCTCTCAAATCAGACGATGCTGCGAAGATCGTGGAACAAAGTAAGCACTACATTCTCATCAACGTGATTTTTCCTATTACAATGTAACCTTGTTTCTAAGCTTTCAAACCATCTGATAATTTGTATTTAATTCTGTTAGAAGCAGTATGTGACCTGTCTAAACAAAGCACAAAGAAAGACAACATTTTCTTTATCCGTCTCACATTTCTAAGTTTATAATATTTTTTCATGGAACTTGTGCATTGATCCTAAGAAACAAGCAGAACCTTGATTAATTAAGATAAATAATAATTAGTCGGAAATGGGAAGTTGATATATCCCTGCTTATTACATTTCTGCAGATGGAAGATTTTGACTGTTCACGACACTAAGCAGCTTTAGATGTTTCAGATCGACAATTTTAGTTTTTAAATTCCTAAATCATCCTACTCGATTATAATAAGTTTATTGATAACTTATTTACTTTCATTTTTTGGAAGGCATAAATCAGAATAAAAAGAATGAATTTTTCATCGAAAGATCATTGTCTACATTATTCCGTTAATATGACTTTCGGAAATATCAGAAGGGAAAGAGCATTAGACTTGCGTAAATAAAATTAGAAATACATTTTTTTATTCTGAAATCAGTAATTTCAAAAAGACACTACATTAACATACACTTTTCAAAAACTCGGTAGATTTTGGACACAGAACTTGGCACTTTAAGCAGCCAGCTCTAGCTGAAGAAATCTTCGACCGGATTTGAGAAATTTCGGGTATTCTATATGAAAATCTAAAGCGGGATTGAGATTAGACCCAATAACCTACGTCTCGCAAGTAAGACTCGTATAAAAAATCTTTAAGGATTGGCAATAAGAAGACTGGTTCTCTAAAGCTAATACTTTTTTTACTAATTCTCTTTTTAAGGTAATTCTCTTTTTTTTTTAAAGTTTTTAATAATATATTGACACAGAAAAATGTTAGAAGTATTAGGCAAGTAAAGACTGGGTGTTAAAACAACACTTAATCAAAATTTCTGCGTTTAAATTTAAAGGCAAATAAAAATAAAGAGACCGAGTCAATTGTAGCATACTGAATCTGAAAAATTAATTCTTAATTTAATGATATATCTCAGTTTTAGCTCAAGCATCTGATATTTTATTTTCAAAGTAATTCGTCGACATTTTCTTCCTTTTTAGAGTACGAGATATTAACTGACTAATATTTTCAAATATTTTTGTTTGTTATTGCAGGTCCTGTGGATATAAGACTGCAGCCTCACCTGGAAATCATATTGTGGTATAAGCGCGCCGCATGGAGTGGTCAAAGCTTTCTGCAGGAACCGTTTACTTCGCCTTAAATGTTTTTTCTGAAACCATTTACTGCTATACATGTATCTTTTGCCATATTTGGTATGATGCTTATTTAGAGACTGAGAAAAAATATTTTCCAATAAAATGGGAATTTCAGCATTGAGTTCTTATTTTGAGCATTTTTCAATCAATATTCGAAGAACAAAAAAAATTATAACTCCTTGATGCATAAACTTTCTGTACTACATGATCTTCTACTCCTTGGATGAAAAGGTGTCTTTAGAGAATGTGTTGTTAATTCAATCTGTATGATGCTCGCAATATATTTAGGAAGCATTTATTATTCGAGGCTTTTATTACTGAAAAAGAAATTGGATCTATTCCTGTGTTGTAACTGGCCATGTCGTATCACACATTTCTTTGAACGGTGAAGTGATACTGCAAGCAGCTAATGAAAATGCAATGAATTCCAAAATTAAACTGGTGCGAAAATTGGCTGATATGTTTTACGAGTTAATCAATTGACCACATTGAGCTGTTTTAAATAATAAGAATTTGTCAAACCCTATTAAATTTCCATATTTGAGTTAAAACTCATTAAAGCATATCAAGAGATAAAAATGCTTACAAATATATCAAGTGATAATTTTTGTTTTCCTGAGATATGAGACTCGAAGATATGAACATTGCATGATATTTAAGTTTTGCTCTCCTTATCTCGTTCAAGGCACTTCAATACTTCAAAATGCTCTTAAATGCTTTTCCTTTATTCATATCTATATATTTGTTGTTCTAATTTTTTAAAGACAAATAAATAATGTTTAAATAAAATGAGATTTTCTGCACTCATGTTTTTTCTTTGTGTTCTTACACCACTATTCAAAGCAAGAAAACTCAGTAGATGCATCAAAAAATATTTCCTGTTATATTTCACAGCAATACTTTCCATTGTTGTATGAAAATTCAAGTAATTGTCATTGTAACTACAAATATTTAATTGGTGATAACAGATATACGAATATTTGGCTGCTTTTGGATATGGAGAAAACTTCTTTTTAAAGCATGGTTTTCATAAAATTTTTGTTTTTTGTATTTTCAACACGGTGAAACGTGAACTGTACTGCTCTATCTTGCAAAGCAAGTGCCTTTTTAAGTTTGAAATTTTATTTTTATATTATAGTGGTATAATTTTTTTATTAAAACAATAAGCAAATATCCTCGACGATATTACGAAACATATTCGGTATCACACGAAAAGTTTCAATTTAGAATAATTTAACTTATTTGTTTAGAATAATTTTCAATTTATTAGCCCTCTATATTTTGGTGATAATGTGTGGATTCAGTAAACAGTTATTGCATTAATTAATTTTCTTCACTTACTATTTCACATCAAAGCTCAAATTTTAGATGAGATGGTAGAGGATAATTTTACAGGCGCTAGCACTGCTAAGAACAGAAATCTAGTGAACGGTTTCTAAAATAGTAATGAGTCTGTAATGCTTAGCAAAAAAAATTGACATTTAAAAATACTTTTAAAAGCATAAAACATTTTAGGTTTTCAATTTTTTGAAAGCAATATTCTCCGTGGAGAACTAGCCGCTGGTTCATAGGCGCACAGTCACATCACAGAAAACAAGAAATCAATACAGACAAATTTTTGCCCCAATAGGAAGTCACCGTGTGTTGCCATGTTTTTCACTCAATAAAATTTGTTTTGACTATTATTATTAGTCAGTTTGCAGTTTAAAATGATATTGCAAGATTTTTAACATTCTTCCTACCCTCACTGTTTTTCTCAGTAGTTTCCGTCAACCAAAATTTTTCTCGTACCTCATTCATGTCCCATAGGATTAACACATGGTACGCTTCTAGTCTTAGAATCAAAAGCTAATAATTAAAACTATTATTAGCCCAGGGGCTTTCTCCGAAAACGGCATAAAGGCTGTCCACATTATCTAATACCTTACTCTAGCAATACTGCTTCATCTCTTCAAAATTCCAATACTTCAATAGTAACCAATGAAATTCCTTCGAAGCCGTTTTTCGCCAAATGTTGCTTCTGCCACCCCACCATATTTATTCATCACTGCTTCCAATTCAACCCTACTAACAAGTTCTCATAACTAAATAAACAAACAAGTAAAGAAGACTTGTATCTTCTTGTAAACTATATGGAGTAAAGTCTCTCTTGGATTACATAAATGCTCATAATACCGTGAAAATTACATGTCGTATGTGATAAAAAAAATATTTTGGTAAATAAATTTAGCAACCTCTGGCCGGGGAATTTCAAATAATAACAAATTAATATGCCTGTTCTGAAATATTATTTTTATGAAAAAACTCATGTGATGGAATTTTTTAAGTATTTTTCCTTCATTCACCAAATTGAAAACTGTGAAAACAACCAGTTTTACTGTTGTTTTTTCTTCTGATCTACGCAATACGATCCGTAGCTTGTTATTGCCCTGTTATTTAATTCAGATATGAGCAAATTTTGAGCACAAAAAAAATGTAAAAATGCAGTGTCGATTTATATGAAGTCCTAAGGGGCTCTTGAATGAAAAGCATCCAAAAGTAGTTAAAAGTAAGACTATATTAATATCGACGTAAAAATAATTAAAAGATTTGATAAATACTTTCAATAGTTTAATGTTATTTTCCTTTCTAAAAAATGAATTTTAAAAAATCATGAAGCATTGTAGTATCATATATATAAAGTAAAACACACCCCTGTATAAGTGTTCGAACTTGATTTCATATCACAAGCACTGTACCCAATAACCTGCGAACAAATGTTACAGGAAAGTTCAACTAAGTTGGCAATTTCTTGTTGTATACCCAGATGGTGGGTTTGCGGCTCTTTTAAATAAAATAGGATAATACTTTTTCATAAAAAATTTAAATAAGATATCAAGCAATGAAAACAAATATAACACAAAACGCTTTGATTTTACGATTTTTTTTATTGTGTTTGTATAAACGAACCCGGAAAATTTTCAAAGTGATAGAATTTCACTTTATTTTAAACCCTGTGCGCAAGTCTGCGATTATAGTATCAAGATATAAAACATTTAAAAAAAAAATAATTATTTAATAAACTTTATACAAGTGCGTTGGACTGTTTTGAGAGTAACATCTTCTAAATTATACTCAGCAACAACTTGCATAAAATCTTAAAATGTTCAGAAATGATTTAAGCCCAAATATAATCATAAAAAAGATTTTAAAAATAAAACTTTGAGGCCTGGCAATCCCAATTAATTGTCAAATGTTACGGATATTATTCATGAGTCCGTGTGGTGTGATGCAAGACCTCAGCATCACACATGCAATATGTATTTTAATTAAATCCAGACACCCATTTGCTGTCTACATCAAACAATGGATTGACACAATTCTATAGCAAGCAAAACATACAACGGAAAAAAAATCACGGACATCTACCGTTGCATTATTTATCCGAGAGGGATGGCATTTTTCGTTGAATAAAAAAGCTCCCCACTTGTTGCTGTACAAAGGAATCAAAAGTATTAATTGCATAGGGGGAAATAGAGATGTGTTTTCACTTATTATCATTTAATGCAGAATCATAGCAGTGGTAGAGTAATTAATTGTTCTTATTGTCTTTATCAAATCACTAGTTTTGCCATGCTTAGTGCACATAAAATTATCAAATAAATTATTATTTTCATTATTTTTCAGTTGATTTCTAAACCTTGATAGAAATAATTTCTATTTTTATAACAATCACATCTAATTATATGTCCTTTGATACAATGGGTGTCAAAACAAATTCATCATCACCACTTCCGTTGTACGAAATTGAAATCCTAAAACCTACTAAAGTGAAAAGATTACGAACATCTGCTCGAGATTATTTTGCATGGAAGAGATGAGCTTTCTTTAGTAGAATAAAAGTATAGTTCTCACTTAAGAAAAGCAGTTGTTTGTGGCATCTGTTAGGGAAAAATATTAGTGATGAATTTCTGCTGATCATCATTTAATGCATCATTAGTATGGGTGGGAATAACTTATACTACTCTGCCGTTTACGACAATTAAGATTTAGGTTCAAATAGTTTACCCGAGAGATCACTATTATGTCATGCTTAGTGCATGAAATTTCTTTTAGCATTTATAGTTAATTTTCAGTTTACTTCAATTTTTATTGAAATAATTTCGATTTTACCAATCAATTAAGTTATATGTCCTTTAAGTAAAAGGAAGTCAAACAAATTTTTAAAGAAAAAGACTGGTAATTATATGAACACTCTTGCCCTCCGAAATTTTTATAAGTTAATTAAAAGAAATTCTATATTGACTTGTTTATTTAACTTGATTTTTTGAAAGTAATCGTGAAAACTTTGAATTAAAATCGTTACAAGTGACTGTAATGTATTATCAACTATATTTCTTTAAATACAATATAATTTTTACATTTATCCTTACCCCAGTGTCTTTCACGTAATCCCAATTCATATTTGATAAGCAACGAGCCTATCTGTAAAGAAAACACTCATTACAGAATAATGGACCGAATGCCACTAACTATAAGAACAGCGTAGTGAATGAAGTCATTTTGCAAAAGTAAAATATTCAACCAATTGAAATTACCTTAACCTTTAGGTGGAAATTAATTTTTTTATGAAATAGTTTTGACGATAATTGTTCTCTTCTTCACATTACTGTAAACAGTAAAATGCGTCATAATAAATTGAATATCATTTTAAGAACTAACAAATTTACATCGACTTGAAAAAACAACAACATACACTCTAACTGTAATTGAATTTAATCATAAAACTTATTTAAACGATAGGGAGTTGATTGCTGTTAAGAATATATAATTCTGTGGGTATATTAGTTATTATTTACTCATCTAAGTTGTGAGAACACAATCTGTTAAAAAACAACCTCACAACTAGTATGGCAAAAGATAACAACAAAAACGGAATGGGAATGTTTTATGATTGAATAAAAGTCATATCGAAAATAGTAAATGTGTATAGTTATTATTTTTTTCTATTTTTTTGGTAACAAAATGCCCTCGGCAAAAGTGATATGCAAATAAATGATGCATGAATTTAAAATATATTAATTATATTATATTTAAAAAATATCTTTATTGTAATGTTTCTACAAAAAATAAATAAACAAAACACAACTATATAAGAAATACATTTAAGATTCCAAAAACTTCCATTTTAGCGTTACAAAACATCTTATCAGATGAATAATGAAAAGTGTAGGTATATAGTTATTTCATTTTGGATTAATAAAGTCGCATTAGAACGATATGATACATAAATGATGCACGAACTCTAAAATGTCAGATTATCCAGAAATATTTAATAAATTACATGTAAAAATATTTTTACCATGGGGTGTTTATATGATGCTCAGAGACAACTATCCATGAAATACATTTATGCTTTTTGAAAAACAATCATATTAGCTTGTTAGATAAAAACGTCATATTGAGGCAAAAAAAATGTAATGCGTAGTTTTTTCTAGTTTTTATTATTAAAATGTCAGAAGAATGTTATCATTATTAAATGCCTGATGCATGAATTTAAATGCGTCGATTATCCAGCTATTTATTAAATTACATGTAAAAAAAATATTTTTATTGTATGTTTATGAAAGATACCAAACAGAGAACTATCCACGAAATACATTTTGGCGTGATTTTGAAAAAAAACAATCATATTAGCTGGTTAGAAACGTCACACTGGAAAACAATGCAGGTTTTTCCCAGTTCATTATTAAAATGTCTGAAGAATGTTATCATACATACATAATTTGGGTAAACGTCAGATTATACAATCACACCTATTTATTAAATCATATGTCAAAAGAAAAAAAAATGTGTAGTGTTTTAAATGATAACAACAGACACAACTATCCACGAAAATGCATTGTGATTCTGCAAAACATTCGTTTCAGATTTGTTGAATTATACTTTTATTTAGTGGGAGACAGTGGGAGATTCAAAGCAACAAGAAGAACACTTATTATTTGTTCTCGATTTGAACAGGAATTTTAAACACATAAATTAAAGCTTAGTTGTTGACACTGCAGTAACCAAATAGAAAAAAATTACCAGTTTCAAATCTATCATTCAACAAGAGATTCCAGTAACACAGCAAAATTTGTACATAACTTAAATGAAATGTATAATCGAATTATAACAATTTCAGGCTCCTAAAACAGAGATTTAATAAGAATCTACAACACCAATAAAAAATGTATAATAAAGTAACGAATTATATAATGTACAACATTTTACTTCAATCTAGATTTAACAAGATTCTATAACGCCAAAGTAAAAAATGTAAACATAATATAAACGATTTTTTACAGCGTGGCTCTGTGGTCGTAAAATGAAAATTGTAATTTGTTAATCAACAACATCAAGTTTAATTTTAAATCTAGACTGAGCAAGATGCAACATCACCAGTTAAAATATAAACACAAAATAAACCAATAATATACTATTTTGCCGCCAATAGCTGTTCTATTTCTTCTTTCAGAAAAGTGCAGCTTTTTATATGCTATTGTATCTAAAGTAAGCCAGATAATGAAAACAATCATTAAAAAACAAATTAGCCTACTGTAGCAGGGAACTTACCGCATAGACACAGTAATAATCATAACGCCAAAAGTCGCAGGCCAGCAAAGCAAAGACGAGAACTGCTCCATGTTGATTGTCTGGCTCATCGTCGCAACACTGTCTGCTCGAAGGGTAGAGGGAATGCTTACATCGGGCGAGAAGTGTTGTTGACGTAATCCAGATACTCGAGATGGAACTTTCTTTCGTCCGTCATCGCCAGTGACGCCGAAGAAGGGCGACAGAGTTCCGGTTCGCAGAAGAGAATAAACACGTGCCGTAACAACGATAAGGCGAAACAAACCCTCCTTATAGTCCTCTCTATCGAATGTTTATGTAGTGAAAGGAAAATAGTTGATCTAGACTTCTAAATATCATTTTATTGAGAAAACCAGTATTTCATCTCAAAGCAAGATTTATCTTTATTTTCTCTTTCATGTGTAGCTGAATGAAAATACAAACCAGTGAAAGCATCGTTTATCGTTTCGCATGTTATGTCGTCTTTATATTTATATGCTTCACGTAAAGTCCTCGATTAATTTTATTCATACCAATGATAAAGTACTTCGTTTATAGGGCGAAAAGCTCGTATGTGACATTTTTCCTCGTCTAAAAATGTGAACATTTCCTCCTTTCTATTATGTTAACTGTGAAATACATCATGAATTTGAAAATATTTACAATTGATAAATTAATAAAGACAAATTGCCATAGCGCTAATTGTATTCATAATAACAATGCTAGGCACAGAAGAAGTCAGTTGAGTCAATATCACTTGTTGTCTCAGAAGTAGACAAGGCAGCTTGAGTAACACTAGAAAAGATGAAGAGCTTGCTGGCATATTTATATAGCAGTGGAATTTCTACAGATGAATTTTCATTGTTTCTGCAGAAATGAATGAATCGTTCTAAAATGTGACATTTCCTCCTTTCTAGTATGTTAACTGTGAAATATATCATGACTTTAAAAAATATTTATAATTGATAAATTAATAAAGACAAACTGGCTAGCGCTAATTTATTCATAATTAACAATGTTAGTCACAGGAAGCGAGTTTGCCAATATCACTTGTTAGTCTCGTAAAGTAGAGAGAGAGGCAGCTTGATCAACACTACATGGAAAAGCTTGTTGGATAATAAGGTTAAAAGTGTCCTGGCTTATAGCAGTGGAATTTCTACGAGACAGAGAATTTTCTTATTGTTTTCTGCAGAATCGTAATCAAGTTAAAGACATTTAGACGACCACATTGGGCTAAGAAATTACTTGTCCTACATCTTATAGATACAGTAACAGCTTACATGGCACTGAAATCTCTCCGAGGAGGGAATGCTTAGAGGACCTACAGACCGTACCTCCTTTCTCTCTTAAATGGCATAGTAGAGACAAGTATATATACTCTGCTAATAATCCGTAGATCTACATATCAGCTACGGGAATCGAATAGACAACGTCATACGATTCCGATTAAATAGCTGCTAATATGGATGTCAAGTGAAGTGACTAGCTCAAAGAAATGACGTGAAAATCTTAAAGAAAGAATGCTACGAATCTTAGAGTAAAGGTACGAGAGACAATTTAGAAAAAATGCAAGTTTCGTAGCTTAAAATGCAGAATTTCCTAACAAATAAGTTATTCCGCCTTCCTTTATAATGCAAATGACTCCATTGGAGAACTTCGAGTTATTTCTTTTGCCAAAAGAATAGTGAAAAAACATTTAATGAACTGAATTCGAATTATAATAATGTACTTAATACACACAGACAATCAGCACGTCAGTGGTCTGTTAAAGATTTTAAAAAAATGAAACGCTAACCTGCTTGTACAGACATCGTATAAGAGATGTATAATTAATCCTCATGATATGCAATAAAGGATGATTTTTTTCACTTTTATGAAAAATATTTAATTTTAAAATCTAATTATTGATTTCTATACTATGGAGTATTATACTAATAATATCTTAGAAACTTAAAAAAATACTCTTAAATTAATATGCACTAGTAGCATCAAATTTGCAATAATTATAGTTGTTTAGTCAAATTTCGATTATACGGCTTTTAATTTAAAATGCGTTCTACGTCCTTCCCTTGAAAGACGTATAAACGACGTTTTACTATACTTCTCTTTAGGATTGAGTTTAACTTCTTGTGCTTTCAAAATAGTATAAAATTGCATTCAGATATCACTCCTCTTTACATTTAATCGAACAAATGAAACCATGTATATGAGCAATTTATGAAACTTTAAAAATGTATATTAAGTCCGCCATACAAGTTTCACAAGAGTAATGAGAAAATATAAAATTTTGGATTAACGACAGTGCAGTTTTATACAATTTATTTTTTTAAAAACTATTATTCTGCGACTCTATCACAATGTGCACGTTATTAACAGATAAACCATTTTATTTCCAATTAGTCTTGATTTACGGTTCGCGTAGTTTAATTTAGAAGCACAATCTTTTACACTTTACGGCAGAAAAACATATCTTTAATAAATAGAAAACTGTAATATATTTGCGAAAATTTTAAACAAACGTTTAACTTAATTAATGACAATGTGGTATTGCCGCTTGCTGAAGAAAAATAGAAATTAATTTAATTTCTTGAAGCTCTGAACTTTTAATTGATATTAAGCACGGAAGGAATACCAACCTTGCCCACAAAGTTATTGAGACTTGTAAATTTATGGGGCCAATGATCCAATCGTTTTGATGACCAAACATCACCAAAACAATGCTTTTTTTTTTAAAGTTGAAACTTTTAACAAGTTCTTTGTAATCATTTTCCTCTTAGGAAATTTAGCAATAAATAATCACGTCATTACAAGCCAGAGGCGCATATTTAATATTTCTAATTTTGTCATCCATTATATCCATCAACCAGGAGAATTAAGGTAGTGAAGTGAAACACAGTGTTAAAGAATGTGACGTTAAATGTCAGCTGACATGCCATGTTATTTTTCTCATGTGACAGTGACAGATCATGCTTTGCCTCCGTTTAATATTTTGAAACAAAATTAATAAAAATCAATTTTCGAAACATTTTCCTCTTAGAGAACACATTTCATCGCCGAATTAATTGGCTTAATGGTGAAATCTCGGCTGCGAGGCCGAAGGCTTCTAGGTTCAAAACCTGTTAGCACCAAAATACCGCTGTACAAGAGGACTTGCTGCAGGCTAAATCCTTCGGGATCAAATGCACTTCCAGTCTGGCGCGGAAGTTTGGAGAGCGGGTGATGGCTCAAGTGTCGACCTTTATATCTGAAAACGGTTCGGAATTTCTTGGTGTGTCCTATAATACCAGGGGAGGGCGAGTTGTATGAAAAAAGCGGGGCGGAAATGTAATCAAACAAACATCAACGATGCAAGTTAACTTCAAAATTTTTGAGTGTAATCTAGATGACTTATAGTAATGGTAAACTGAGACCTGAAAATGCAAAAACTTTAAAATGAAGCATTCCACACAATATTCATTAGAATATTTACTTCGGAAATTTTAAATAGAATAATTAAAATGCATCAATTAATGTTTTAATACCAATGACTAAATGCAATAACTTGTCTAATTTTTCATTTATCTTGTGAATTAGGTGATACTGACTTCTCAAAATTTCTAATGTTCTAAAGTAAAAGAACAAACTCTTCAAACGATTATGACTTGAGTTCTTCTAAAAGTTCATATTTATATTATCATTTTATTTACAGGATATCATATTATTTTAATAAAAATTAAGTAGAAAAATCCCATTTGCTACACGTCTATTAAATTCGATGTGAGTGCATATGATAATTCACAACACACATTTCGGAATTTCATTGTAATGCTCTTCAAAAAGTACTTTCACTCTTGCATTTTCACTTAGGTTTCAGAATTCTAACAACGCAAGTAACGCAAATTTGCTTTATATGCAGTCCTGGATAAACCTGAGCAATCTGTGGCACAGAGAGGAAATTCAATTTTCTTGGAAGACAATAGTGAGTAATAGCGTTGCATTTTAAAGGATCAAAACCTCACTCAAAGTGATATTTAAATTCAAATTTTACCAGGCGTATTATAGACACTAGAATATTGATTTATTTATGATATTAGTATTAATGAATTAGAAGTATACCGAAGTATTAATTAAAATCAAATTTGATCGCTATCGACATTATGGCCACAGCAAAAATTGGATCAAATTTACTAAGTCAAAACCCAAAGAAGCCCCTCTGTTAAAATAAAAAAATGACGAAACACAGTTTCCCTTAGCTCTTGATAGATGTTCATTACAAGCTGAAGGTAACGCTATAAAGTGCTATATTGACTATTGTGGTGTGCAACATACCACTAGTATTATGGTACTTAGTATTAGTATGTGGTGTAATATCTGCTTGTAGTTTATGGAATGTTTATCCAGAAATCTTTATACCTACAGATAAAAAATCTACGCTGACAACACTATTGTCTTATGGATATCATTTAGAATAGAATGTTCACCAAATTAAAACAAGAATCTAATTTTTGGAACGTGTAAACTTCATCCAGAAATTTGTACACTTAAACCTTATAATTATTTTTTTTTTGAAATTGTATTGCATTTTTGTAAAAATGAAGAACTGTTCCCCAAGAGTATCAAATTAAAATAAATAATTTTAATATTAAGATATGAATAATTTAGTGAATGACTGATTAAAATATGGTGTATATGATTATCAATACAGATTATGGCTTATATGTCGGTAAACAAAAGAGTATGCTTATTTTAATTTTATGTGGATGATATTATAATTGTTTCGAGTGTTGAAAATGAAATTCGAAAACATCAAGCAGCAACCTTGAGAAACTATTCACATAAAAAATTCGGGATTTCTGAAATATTTTCTGCCATTTAATATAATAAGGATAACTGCGTGTTTGGAATTTCTGAACGAAAATTTGCATTTTCAGATTATGAAAGTCAATTATCATTCATGAATGTAAAGAATTTTTTAACTACAATCAAAGATTACTTGAAAATAAAAAAAACGGTCCACAAAATAAATGGGTATAGACAAATAACCGTGAAAGGAACTAGGAGATTCTTTAATGCACATTAAAATGCCAAAAGGCATGGGTTACCTCCCAATATCGTTTGGGACCTCCTTTTGCCAGGCGAAGTGCAGCAACTCCACGTGGCATTGACTCAACAAGTCGGGGGAAGAATGAATTCACATTTTACCGTTAAGATTTAGCCACGAGGAAAACCGATCACAAAGTGATGAGGAAGCGAATGATTTAGGCTCTCCTCATTTCACAGAAAGCTGATAAAGATTTGCAAATTTCATCGAAGGTTTTGTTTCCTGTGAGTTATAATTACATATATTTTGGTAAAAATAGCATGCATATTGGGAAAGAAATAAAGATTTTCTTAAAAAATTCCATATTTTTTGCTAGTATTTTGCTTATAATATATAAAATTTTCATCCATATTATACGAGACTTACAAAATATTCGGCAATATATTTGAAGAACACTGTTTTATAATGTGAAGTAAATACTTTGAATATTAGAAGAAATAAGAGTTTTTGTAATAAATAATTTTTGACTGCACATGTAAGAAAGAAGAATAATTTTTCTTTATAAATTAGAAGCCAGATATATAGACCAACTTATATAAAAATTCCAGATCAATACCATTAAGACTTACAATGATTACTGGATTTCAGCGAATAGAATTTCTGTGGGTCTCTTAGAGAAACAGAATGATGAAGGTTTTTCCACAAACTGATATTTTTTAAACTTGAATCTTCGAATAGTAATCGTGGACCTGCAATTTTAATTATGAATTTTATTTATAAGTATGTATGGTATTAAGAATATATTACCTTTATGAAATTAAAAGAAACGATTCGAAGATCCATGATAAAAACACAGCCGCTGGTGAAAAGGCCTTATCATTTAGCCTCTTTTGAAGTTCAAAAGAAATTCTGGTCGCTGTAATGCCGGTATCTTTCGAAATCTTAATGTTATTAGACTATAATTTTTGTATAAACTGCCCTATGTTTGTGGCATTCAAATTAGAAAAGATAGTTATGCTGCGTTTCGCACACATGGAGAGTAAAAATTACTTATTGCAATTACCGATATTTATTCTGACATTCAAAGTATTTACTTCAACTTTTAATGAAATTCTTTTCTAATATATTGCCCCGTATTCTGTAAGTTTTGTATGATTGGATTGAAAATTCTGTATGATATAAGGAAAAATCATGTGAACAAATTTGGGATTTCTCAAGAAACCGTTATAGCTTTCAGAATATGCATGCTATTTTTTATCAAAATATATGTATCACTGCGAACAGGAAAAAAATCATTGAGGAAAGTTGCAAATCATCATTAGCTTTCTGTGAAACGGGTAAGCACAAATAATTTTTTTTCATCGCATTCTGGTCGATTCCCTAGTGATCAAATCTGCACTGCAAAATGTAGGTTCCTAGGATTGCACTTCCCACGACTTGTTCAGTTAATGCAATGCCGAGTTGCGGCACTTCGCAGGGCAAAAGGAGACCCCACACGATATTGGGAGGCATCCCATGACTTTTGGCACCTCAATGTATATTGCTTGAATAAATAGTATGTTGACGTTTTGTAGGCAGTAATTTCAATGTTGTGCCAGATACTCGTTGAAACATCGGAAAAGGTTCCTACGATATTTGAAAGGAAGTTTATTTATGAACTAATATTTTTGATATTATTTTAAAATTCCTTTTTGAACGGTCGGTAATTATTGGCGTACATTTTCTCTTGTTATATTATTATGCTTAGGCAAAGATTTTTTGAAAATCTAAAATAAAAATAATCTATTAGATTTTGATTTTTAGTTTCAAATATTGTCCACATATAGCAACACGATATAAATATTATCTATCATTTAGATAGCGTCTGAATCACGCAACACTCATAGCATCGTATTATCGGAAAGAAAAAAATGCAGAATACTTCTTTGAATAGATCAACAAGAACTAAAAAAGACCACAAGATTTGAATGTACTCCTGCTTTCATGCTATCAGTCAAGAGGTTCATTTTTTTCTATCTCCACTCTTTTTTCAAGGTGATTCGGTTCTTCTAGTGATGAAGAAGAGGACAGTCGTGCAATTGATTTTTCCCATTTATTGATACAGTTATTTTACATTCGATTGAGAAAATTCCCAGAGTAAATTAACATTTTAATGTCATGAAAATGTTGCAAAGCAAGAACAACTAAACATTTTTTAATAGTTTAAGAAAGATAAGATATTTAAAAATTAAAATTATAAAACGTGACTGTTAAATTATTGAAAATACAAAAGTAGCTACTGAAATATTTTCGTACTTCGTATTATTCAAAAGAAAATAAATATTAAAGGTTATTGGTTGCATGCAACAGCATTCAGCTTATACAATATATAATCAGAAGTATCCGGAGATTTTAGATTTACACGATTTTTCGTATTTATCCAGAAAGGCTGGAAGGACTGCACTTGAACTTCGACCATGTGATGAACAGGCCTGAACTCACATTTTACATTGAAGATTCGGTCTCCAAGGCATTTAGGGGGCCGACCAGAAGTTAATGAAGACGAAAAGGAATTTCTGAACACCTAGTTTTACAAAAAGCTATTAATAATTTGAAAAGCTCCTGAATGGTTATGCTTACTACCTGCATTGCTTACATGTATTTTCGCACAAATAGCACATATTCTGGAAAATATAAAAGTTTTCTTTAAAAAATCCCGAATTTCCATACGTACCTTTTGCTTATAACATGCAGAGTTTTCAACCAATTTATGCAAAGCTTACCGAATACTTAACAATGTATTAGGGAAGCATTATAATACAATTTGAAGTAAAGAGTTTGAATATTAGAGGATATATGAATATGTGTAGTAAATATTATTTTACTGCGCATGTGCGAGGTGTAACGTAATTTTGTTTATGATTTAAATCCAAATATATAGGGCAACTTATATAAAAATTTGAGTTGAATAACATTAAGATTCAAAAAGTATCACCATAAGCCCTCACCAGACACAGCTGAACCAGCCAGCAGGAGGTACTAACCCGCTTACATATCCGGCGGCTTCTCATCCTTATATCTGGTGTCTCCCGAAGGGATGGTATTACAATGTAACTCACAAAGGAACTACCCCATTCCAGCCGAAGCAGTCGGGGTAAGTGAAGAACGATCGCCCCGACAGCATCCGGGAAGTGATGTCGTAGTCCTAACAGCCATCACTCACCATAGCTCAAACTCTCCTGAAGAAGCTAAGTTCTGTCATAGGAGTAGAGATGACTCAAAACCACACCTTTGTCCACCCTCCCCATCGGAATAAGATTGATACTGTCTGTCCTTTTTCAACTTTCCTCCTAAATCAAACTTATCAATGAAAAACGCCAACATTTTACTTAATTTTTAGAAAGTTAGAATTCTAATTGAAATTTAAAAGAACAGCTCCGAGGTGCACATTCTCACCCTCGAAATTATGTTTGTGCCAAATTCCGTAGCTCTAGATCCAGTAGTCTGCCCTGTTGAGAGCCCACACACAGACACACATACATTCTCCTTTATTATTAGTACAGATAAAGTAATAAATTATGTTAATTCCGATATTCTCAAAGTCAGTTGAGAATTGTAAAATCGTATGTCCTATACTGCACGTCATTTTATGCCACTTGACGTCGCCTCTCATTATCGGCGCATTTAACGCGTACTACCCGAGCATGTATGACAACATTTCTTGAAAGGAGAATAAACGGCGGAACCACGGGAATCCGAATTAATTGGAGCTGACCTCTTTTCGGATTATCCGACACAGTCGGTAAAATACTCTTGATATACCAAAAGCAGTAGAGTATTTGATTCTGGCTGTTCTGTGAAAGAGTACGGAAAGAGCTAGCTGCGATTCGTAGTGACTGTGGAGCTGTAGGCAAACAAGTTGAGGGTAGTGACCTTGGGTTGGAATGATTCACAGTTGCTGTGACAACCGTTCCAAAAAATAACCTATTGGGCTAAAAGTGGAGATATTAATTTCAGCTGTTGTCTAGTCCGCCCAAGTCGAGTAAGTGTTCATTTCACTGATCTTATATACTGGTATTCATTAATCTTGAATGAATTAATTTTTGCTGAATTGCAGTGCCACTGTTTCCATGGTCGAGAATCAATATAATCCCAAAGAAAGTGCAGAAGAAGGCCTCTCCACAGATTTTGCACCACACGCAGATGGTGCTAGTGCACTCCCAGATAGCAATTTTGGTTTGCAGCAAAGTTGCAGTAATCTTGCTCTGCAAATCTGCAAGCTTGCGGCAAGTTTGACACGGCAAGTGTGCAAGCTTGAAACAAGTGAGCGCAAACGAGATAGTCACCAAGCGTCAAATTTGTCACAAGTTTGCGGCGTCAAACTCTTTGTAAACTATAGCAAAAACAGAGTATTAACGCAACCTCGGATTAGAACCCGCGACCTACCGCTTCCTAAACCTGTTGCTCTAACCACTCAGCTAGCTACACTCTGAGAGGTGAATATAGATTGCGCTAATAGATACTTCATCTATACGATTTATTTTAAACTTTTTTCTTGATTTCATTAATTTTTAAAAATTTTGAATGGAGACTATGATTTGAAGTCAAAGAGAGAGAGAGCGCGATTTTCGCAACGTTTTGCTAGTAGAATAAATTATGAAATTAGAGTTCAAAAGTAACTACTTTTAAAATGGGACAAAATGTAAGTTATTATTTTTCAAAAACTTTGACTGCTTTTTAGGTTTAATTTTGTTTATAAACGTTAAATTTTCAACATTAAGAAAAAGGCGATATAGTTCTCTTTAACGTGCGAGTTCTATATTTAGTAAAAAGATTTAAAATGTTTCAATTTTTTTTTATAAAAAAAATGTTTTTTCACAAATCATCATTAATAATAAAAAAAGGACTGTCTAGTAAGCGTAGGAATGTTATACGTATTCAGTAGAAAAAGGATTCAAGACCAATTTGTATCCACCAGGTGGTAAAACAAGTTAAAATTCGACTGTTATTTACAATATAGCTGATCAACTTCGTGAGACGTTTTCTAGAATTGAATCTCTTCTACTTTAAACACTGAAGGATTTATATCTATGATTTTGGTAACAAATTATCAGGTTTTGCCATCAGATTTTAGAATTCTATCACGCTTCAAGAAGGACAGAAATTACGTAAATTAAATATTCCTTGACGTAAATTAAATGTTCATTTGATCAGGAAAATTGAAAGTTATTTTCTACAGCTGAAATTCCAGCTCATGAACATAGCTTTTATATCATAGAACACATTTTTTTTTCGCTTTTAGGTTATGCCATAAATAATTTTCAAGACTCATTGTCCGATTGCCATTTAAAATTTTCTTGAAACATATTAAGAACTTTTCATTTATACAGCTATACTAAGAATAAAGGACAATGCTTATAAAGTGTACTGATCAAAACTGAAATGAATATTTTTTTTCACTTTGAAAAAATTATCGCTTAACAAAGCGAAGAGTCAAAATATAAAAATTATAGTATAAACTGTTGTTTAAGAAGAGTTGTAACAATCACATATTGAGAATTTTCTATTTTTTATTTTCCATTTCAGCTAGTCTTTAAAAAAACTTTAAGTATAAGACATTAGCAATGCACGCACGGCGTTGCCCGAGACATGATGTACAATAATGAAATGAAAAAAGAAACCGCAATAACAATGAATAAGAGTCTGAAGAAAGAAACATATTATTGAATTTGCAAAAATTAAAACCAATAACTGAAAATTAAGATAATCTCAAATATGAGAAACTTATTAGAAAATTTGCTGCGAAAGATGCTATTAAAATTTAAATCATTTAAAAATAATTTTCGTGATTCTTCTAACGACCAGCTGGTCCGTCTTCTAAAATGGAGTAATAATTCAGTTAATGAAGTAAAATTTTCGCACACTGTTTAAATAGTCAATAAGTGAGACTAGTCCTTTTGAATTGAAGCCATCGACCTAAATTATTTCAAATTGGAAGTACTATGCAAAATATAGGAATGTAAGAATAGAAGATATATAGGAATGACTTCTATAAACCGAATAAAATGCTAAAGAAAAAAAATGGAATGAAATTTTAATTTATTTCAAACGGACTAATATGCAATAAGGCAATGTCCCACTTAATTTCTATGATATGCATGTATAGCCAAAATCAATCAAAAAAGAAAGACTCAATTTTCAAGTTTATCAGTTTAAACTTTGAAAGCGCACTATGTAAATATCTCCTAGAGGAAAAATTTGATTTATCTTTCATTTTCGTTTTGCGATTTGTAGTGAAATTGCACTTAAGAACCTGCGCAATATATATGAGATATCTGGCTTTAAAAGAAGTAAAAGTCAGTCCATTTTCATCAGGGAAGAGACGACATTTGTCCAAATCTTCTTTTATTTAGGCATCAGGAATTATTGTTTTCATGATTAAAACATTCAATTTGTTTGCAGCTCCATGACCAGAATTCAGAAATTTACGCCCGAGCGGCGCGTTATTGTTGAAAGCTTACATGTCGGCCCTGAAAAAAGGCCGAAATGAATGCGCAGAACGCTTAAGTACCCAGAATAGGGAATTTCCCCTTTAGAACTCGTGATTTGAAAAGAAAGTTGTAGTGCATTAAATATGATGAAAGTAGAAGTAATTAAAATGGGGTGTTGTTAAGATTATTTAGGAAAGTTAAAAAATTAAAATATCACATATATATATATAAAATATGCTCTATTGTTAAAGATAACGGTATTTTGTTCTATCACGCTGTACTATGTTCAATGAAGAGCCTCAATTTCAGTGAAATGCTTTGTGATGAACCTCAATTAAAGAGCCCTACAACTACATTTCTATCTGTTAATCCCGTGTACCTTCTGTGGCTCCTTCCCGTACTAAACCACCAGGAGCGTAAGAGCTGTAGCACAGGTCACAAGAATTTGCTTGCCGCTGGCGATACACGATGATCTCTGAACGCGCAAGCGAGAGTTTGTGGTTGCTTTATAAAAACTGGAACGTTCGGTGATTGCTTTAAAATGTCGGAATGACGTTAAAGATATTAGAGCTTAAAGCAATCAACTAAAAAAATTTAAAAATAAAAAAATTAACTTAAACTTTAGGAAAAAGAACATTAAACCGCCCTGCCTAATTATCCGGGCAAACTACTGAATGACCGGCCGCTACGACAGCATAGTCAGGCACTGAGGTTCCTGCAATAAAGCCCCATTACGATTGGCTCATGTAACAACCCCCCGTTTCACCGGGGTACGACCTATCATCGGAAGTGGTCCCAACGAGCCACACCACCATTATTGTGCCATCGGGATGACGAGAGCCTGCTTACTTATACGGCAGCCTCTCATCCGCGAACTCGTGGTGTCCCCCCGATGGGGTAACTGGAACTATAAACAACAATATCCAAAAATTATTTATAAACAATAAAATTTATAAAATATAAAAAATGTTTAAGTAGCATGCAATTGCAGCTGCAAACAAAGCACAAAGCATAATGGAAATGAATATCATATAAAGAAAGGCCAAAAGAGCAACAAATATAAACTCAGAGGTAATCGAAAACAAGCAAACAAACAAGGGATCCATTCTGGTCCATTTTTTCAAGGGATAAGGACTTTTTTCGAAATAGATTCAAAATAATAATTGGCAAATTTTTCTGTAAGAAGCTTGCATTACTCCAAATATAGCTTCTCTTAGCCCAAAATTTCCCAACAAAAGACAAAGGAGATCTGTACATCAAGAAGCATTATTTCGAAAGAAAGAGGGAAAAAACACAAACATAGAAACGCTAATAAGAATAATTTAAAAATATCAGCCATCTAGATTTTTACAGCTTGGTTAAAGATATTAAAAGTTTTGAAAATATTTCAACTATAATATACTTACCATAACAATGTTCTTCGTCTGAAAAATAATGTCTTCTATAATTTGTGAAACAAAACGCTACGGTTGAGCAACAGTAACATGAAATAACGAACTGACAATGTTCCAAATGAGATTTGGCCTAACAGGATGCACATCATTTCGAGAGCGTGAAAGAAATATTTCCCTATAAGTAAATAAGGGAGAAATATTTCAGTTGTTAGCTCAAAGAATTTGAAAAAAAAGTTATGGAAATTACAATGTAGAAAATATAGTAATTTTAGTTTCAATTCTTAAATTTTTTTGGGAAAAATTACATTTTTAAATGATTAGAATGATTTTAAATCATTTTATTAGATCGATAATTTTGCGTTCTCACCAATGACGATCGATTGAAGCGACATTAAGGGTAAATAAGTGCAAAAAATATCAGATAAAACATTTTATACGTTGAGTGTTAAAGTTAGGGCTTTGAGATGCATTGAGCCATCATAACGAATACCTGTGTGCCATATTCCTTGGTTATAAGTATAATAGATTCGTCTACACACGGCAGATATATATATGAACACTTCTGTTTACAAATATATTTTAAATATTTTAAATCTTTTTCGGTAATAAGGTTCTATTCCTTTCATCAGATGTATAAAGTCATTTCTAAACAATATCACCATGTGATTTTGGTTGCAAAACTCTGAACTTTTAATCCGGACACCTAATAAAATAAGTATCTAGCTATAATTTAAACGGATGTAATCAAATTAAGCAATCTCGCTCTCCAAAGTAAAAGTGAGAATCTTAACATTTGACACATTCACCTTGATCCAACGTTTTATCTTTCTTTCGCACTACACAAGCGATTAAAAGCACAAACTTTCAAGAGGTTTGTTTCGTCTTGTCAGGTAAAATGTGTTTGATCTGTCTCCGAAGAGAAACTCTAATCGCATTCTTTATCACAGATAACTGATAAAAAGTTCCCGCCTAATTTATCTGGACTATTTCAACAGTTTTCTCGAATTTATTTAAATATTCTTCTCTACCTCTCCTAGAACTCGTAGTTGCAATGATGAACCGAACAACCATCATAGAAGTTGTTCTCATTTCTTTGGTCGCCGGCGCCATTTTGCATTATGCCGAGGGTAAGTCATATTCTCTCACAAGCTGCATAGGCCAAAAGTAATTTTTCCCCATTAATACATTTACTTTTATTGCTTCTTTCAGATTTAAGTATGATTATATATAGCCAACGGCGGATTAAGCTTGATGGGGATCTAAAAGCATTAAACATATGTACTTTTAATCTTCATGTTACCTCATTAGGTTTCCGCAAATTTTTAATGATGATAACTACATTTTTATTAAAATCTTTGCTTGAATTTTTATTAATATAACTGAAACCTTTATAATTACTAAGTTATATAATTATATAATCAGCATATTTAATCATTACATTTTAATTTATTAAAATTAAGACGATTTGAATTAGTACAAGTAAATAAAAATATTTCGAAATAAACTCATAATCCATTGAATAACAGAAAATGTAGATACCCTTTCTCTGAAGAAAATGGCTTTCTGTAAAACTACGGAACTTATGGCTATTATTTTCTAATAACATTAGTAAGGTATAAAGCTCGCATATTTACAGATCATACATAGTAAAGAATGAGGTCGCTTCTTATTGGCTCTTAAAGTCACATGACTTGGCTTGCTTCTAAATGACGTCGTGAAGCTAAACGGTACTTACCAATGCCGATGGTTCGACCTTTATTTGTTTTATTCTAAAAATGTATTCATTATTTTCTCAAAAACATCCAAATAATAATAATTAGAAGGTAGTTTTAATTTCTCCATGATGCGATAGCAGAAGACAAAATAATAATTAAAATCGCGCCTAAACATGGTGCTATTTTATCATTAACAAACAAGCCAAGTCACGTGATGCTGAGAGACAATGAGAAGCAACCTCATTTCCTACTATGTAGGATCCGTAAATATGCATAAAGCTCTAAAGAGAATTACTGTACATGCTAAATACTAAAGTTTTATAAATTGGGAATGCAGAGAAGTGTGATATTTAATATCGAATATTTAAATCAACATATAATCTATCCTTGTTTTCATTAAACTAGATAAATAATAAGTTATTTTAAGTTTTCATAATAGGTTAAGAAGTGTGGCGTCATGCGTAAAGAGGAACGAAAAATGTCATATTTTAGACCACTTAATTCCAATTCTTCAAGTGAGGATTAATTTTTACTGCGATCGAAGAACAGAATCACAGTTTTTATTAATTTTTTCAGCTGCATGTGATCCATTACAATTTACCTGCACGAACGGAAAATGCATATCGGACAGATGGTTTTGCGATGGTGCTAATGACTGCGGGGATAACTCCGACGAAGTGCATTGCAGTAAGTTACACTATATAGCTAAAAATTCTCTCTCGGTAATTTATTTTTTCTTCTTTTCATGAAATTGAAATTTAATATAAGAACATGAATTGCATTCCTTTTCCTACTATTTCCAACAAAATTCTGTTCTTATATAGCTAAAAGACATTCTAAAAAAATGTAAATCCGAAAGTTTCTGGATAATTTTGATCATATAGTGTAATATCGCTTGTTAAATAAATAAAAAAACTCATAACACGTTATAATTCTTACTTTGCTTCTGCAGATGTAGATCCTTCGTTTCGATGCCCAGTTGGTTGGGCTTCTTGTCCAAATAGGCGCAGATGCATCCTTTCGTCCTGGATGTGTGACGGACGGAAACACTGCCCCGTTGTATCTGAAGAAACACAATGCGGTAAATTTAATTTCTATTATAACTTTCCTGAAGTGATTTATGTGGAAGTATCTTGTTGTATTGATCCCACATGTTTTTCGCATGTATGATGTTTATTTATTCCAAACTAGCCGCCTTCGACGACCAGCTTGTTCGCTCGGAATATAATTTAGATTGGATCCTTATAGTCATAATTTGATATTTATGGTACCCTTAACAAAATAACAATAAACTTCAAATTGCGATAGACATTTAAGCCGTGTTCTTTCAGTATTCTTGAACTTCTTCTGTTAATTATTTTTGTTATGATCGAGGATTGAATCCGATGTGTATAGAGGAAATGCCCACATCTAGTATTTCTTTCAATTTAGCTATAGGTTTTATCATTGCTTAGAAGGAAAGATAACATATAAAGGGGTTCGTTATACAGTGAGAAAGTGGATAAATCGTCAAAGAACCGTTGTGGGTAAAATGCTAGGTTTCTTTTACATGAATAAAAACGCTGTGTAGCTAACATATATACTTGGATTTAAATATTAATTAGCTTAATTGAATAAAAATGTTGATATCGAACGCAGATATACATTTTATATCCATATTAAAATGGCTCAGCACATTCTACACCAAGCAGCTGGATTAAAACATGATTATAAGAAGAATTAAAACAAAACAACCATTATCTTATTTATATATTTCTTACTTATATATTTCTTACTTATAAATGGATATACAAACACACGTAAGTATTTATTGAAAACTAGATGATGTAACCAGCGTTGCACGGGTTAAAAATACTTTCAAGTTTAAGTACTTATAACACTTAAAACTTAATTAAAAAGTTTATCGCAGCAGCCTCTTTCTTTGAGTTACTTTTGACCTCTAACCCCCATCCTGGTTTCCACGTAAACTGCTCTCTTGAATTTGTCACCGTACTTGGAACCATGCGACGATTTTTTGGACGGATTCTCATTCTTTATACAGGGTTTGGAATTTAATAAACTTTGTAATACAAAATAAACCAGTTAGGGAGAAACGAATTGATCGTTCAATTTCTCTATATACAGTTAAGTTTCACTTTCCTTCCCAATAACGCGTTTTGAATTCCTAACTCTATCTTAGAAATAAGAATTATAACTGATGTTCGCAAAGTTTAACATTTTGTTTGAATTACTGAATCTGTTCAGCGTTTATATATATATATATATATATAATGGCCATTTTATTTCAACTATAAATAATCAATATTCTGGAAGCGCAATATAAAATTCAAAATCAGTTCAAAATAAATTATATATTCTCAAAGCGCAAACGCAGATCCCGGTGGAGAGAGTATGAACCTTCATTTTATTATAATCAGCAAGCATTAATTCATCAAATGATATAAATATTAATATTGGTCTACTTTTTTTACAAGCGAATTCTGCTATTCAGACCTTTGAAAATTTCATATCAAAGATTTTGATTCTTTAAAGCAAAGAGAGTTCACCAAGAATTTTGTGAAAAACAGGACATTTAAATGAGCTCATAAATAAAATGACGACTAATACAACGTCATTGTTCATAGAACGAAAAGAAGTGGTTCATTTTCCCCTCTAAAGTTTCTCAGTTAAACAATTCGACGTGGCTCACATCGGTTCATAGAGTCTGCCAGAGACTGTAATGAAATTTCACTTGATAACCGAAAGTATCTTCTGCTCTGAAAAAGATTGTTTTGTAAATTTAAAAAATATGTTATCCCGAAGATGGAAGGAGCTTGCCTTACTTTAAATATAGTAAGAGAGACATCGGACGCCGCTAATATACATTTTACACTTCTCTTGCTATCAAACTTTTCCACGTAAATTCTATTCTCTTTAGCAACAAAATTGGAATTGATGTCTTGGTTCTTGCAAAGGAGGAGCTCTGGGTCCAGGGCAGACTGTTTTTTTCTGTATCTTGTTATATTATACGTAGATTTCACCTTACTAGGTTGAAGCATCTCCTTACACATATTACATTAATTTTTAAAGCAATTTTTCAAATGTTTTATTCTTTATATAAATCAATATAGAACTGAAGTCATTGCTCTTGAGGAGAAGAAAATCGGGTACCATGGCAGACCGATGGGGGCCTCAGGTCAGCCGGATCGCCGTCGCCTTGCACTTGGCGGACAACTCCACTTTCGGCCCTGGGAACAGCACTGGCGAGGAAATCCGTTATGAGCTGGCGATGCAACTTACACGACGCCTCGCAAAGTAAGGAAGAGTTTTTCTCTTGGAATTTCCGAACCGACTTTATTTTGAGCTTTGTTATTATTTTATGAGTTATGTTTATTCGTCTGTCAAAGGTAAGAGGTCTTGACAAATTTTCAGACTATAATATTATCTAAAGACAGTTACAATGAGCTAGATTTAGGTTCAGCTCTGCATCTCTTATCAACTCTCATATACTCTTAGCAGTTACAATTAGCTAGACTTATCTTTAACTTATTGAAAAATATTTAACTTATTGAAATAATAGCAAAAACAGTTCAAACTGCGAATTTCGAAACCAGATTTTAATGACCCAATAATTGAAATTGTAATATGTTTTAATATGATTGGCAAACTATGAGAGGATATTTTTATAACATGTTCTGACACAATGTTAACAATTTAATGAAGTGCTATTGTGTTGCAAATTGCATCCCTATAGGAATATGAATAAAAGTAAGAAACGCAGACTCACTGGAACTTATTTAGTAATTTCATTTTCTCTTCCAAATCATGGCAGAGTATTTAGGGCTTCGTAGGTGTGAAATAACAATAACATCAGTTCATGGATTTGAACCTCGGCGTATTGTTCCTGGGTTAGATATAGAAAATACTTTGATATGTGTATGTAGAATATTTTTTGAAGCTTAAGATATTCAGTAAATTTCGAGATTGCAAGTCACAGCTATGAAAGAATAATTAATAAAAGAAGATGGTTCTTTAAAGAGAGACCTTCAAACACGGAACAAATCTAGACGAAACAAAATCAAATCATCATTAGAAAAATGGCAGTAAGTTAGGAAGGTTTATTTTAAATATAACGTACACCAGAGGAGAAATAAAAATTTTTTACTGAGAAATAATCGATATTTCCAGTTCTTTTTGTCGCAAATTGTTTAACCCTTTTCGGACAGGTATCTTTTTAGAACACTCAGATCAGGTGGCGCACTTTATGCGCCATCTGGTTTCTTACAATTCTACATTTATTTAATTACACATAACTTTATTTTTTATGATATACTAAGATTAGAGGTTGAATGTGTTGGGAATAAATTAAATCTCTCCTCTTTTTATCGGCAGCATCAGCAAGAGTATAATTTTCGAATCTTGTTGGCTCTAGTTTGTCAGCATTGCGATCGACGTTAACTGGAATGATATGCTGATTTGAATCAGTGATTGATCCCAATCAGTATGTCATTGAAGAAGATGTAAATTTCTTAATCGGCACACATATATAAAGGTTCGATGCTAGTTTTTCTCTGGCTCTCTCTGGCTTTTCCTTTCTCTCTCCGGAGAAGATGTCAAGATGTGAGTGTGTCACGACGTGTTATGATATATGCTAAGTATTGTTTTTCATTATTACCTATCTTGTGTTATGCCTACGAGTGGTCTCCATGTTGTGCCGTAATAAATGCCAAGTTAAAATTTTAAACTGTCTCCACTGTCATTTGTGTGGATCTCTATCTTCATGAAAAATTAAATTTATCAATTCAGGTTAATTTTTCCGCAAGATAATGGACGGACGATACAAACAATTGTTTTCGAGTTTGAGCCTCTATATTCTTCGGAAACTGGATTGCTCTCCAAGTCAGTCTCAGAATCAGTTTTTATTTCGCTATACTCAGTCACTTCTCCATCGAGATATAATGCATCAGATTCGTCCTCATCTGCTATTTTCTTACTTAATTCTTCGATAATAGCCGAATATTGCTCTGTAGGGATAATTTCCCGCCGATTCGTGATAGCCAGGTTGGGTTATGGAGAGCGTTTCATGCAATTTCAAGTTCGAACAGACGGAACTGACCGATTAATTTCAGTGGAAACTATCGAAACAAGTAGGTGGAATGTTAATACGAGGTTAGACGGATGGCGAGCTGTCTACCTTCAATAGTTTCTATTCAGCTTATGATAAATACCCACTGGTGCACTCTATATACCGTACCTGTCCGCACAGTGTTAACAGTCCTGAAAATGAATGACTTCATGAGAAATATTCAATAAATATTTGAAAAATTTTGAATTCATGTACATTCCGATCAATGAGTTGTTATCTGAGAATGAAATAAAATTCTTAACGACTTAAAACTTCTATATAGATTTTTCAAAATCCTTAAAAATTTTTCATCCCAGTGTAATTTTATTTTTCTGAAATGTCTGTAACAAAATATAAAGCACGACGATTAATTTTTAATCTAATTAGTTTTTCGTCTGCTAAAATATTTACATGAATGTTGTATTCAGAAGGACGCTATAAAACACTATTTATCTAAGAAACACTGAAAATTATTTGATAAAGTACAAAGTTTACCTCGCGTATCTTGTGTTATTCAAAACCTAATCTTCATATTTTTGAGGAATCCCGTAGCTGATTTTTAAAAAATAATTTAACGATCCATCGATGTATTAATTTATTAAAACAACTTAATTAAAATAAGTCAATGTCTGAAATTGGTTTTTTAAATAAAGTTAACTTTTTTTTTATTTTTTAAAATTTTTATTAGATTTCCTTCATGATTAACATTTCATAAAACTCTTGGAATAAGCTTCAAGTAACTGAGTTAGTTTCTTTATATTTGACTATTTAGCCGAGTTTTGACTATTTGATGGCCATGATGGTAGATCATTCATTTCGAATTCAGCACATCTTCTTTTCAAATTACAGTTTCATAGAAGCTACTCTGGGTATCTTTGCGCAGTAAATTGGTTATCGTGGGTTTAGCATTCACAAGTGGCTATGCATTAGAAGGTTGGAAAATCCGATTTGGCCTAGTATATGTTAAAGAGAATGTAGTCCCCTACTTCTAAAAACAACCGTTAAAATACTCCTTTAATATTCTTTACTCTTCAGTTAAAGCAATTTCTATAACAAAACTAAAACTTTTTCATTCTAGAACCACGAAGATGAGCTCTCAGGAACTCGCCCTCTACATTCACGCCTTGTTGGTGGCTTGCATGGACCCGAGCGATTTCTACGGCGACAACCTGGTCAAGGAACTGCGCAAGAGGGTGGAGGCGTCCGGGAACTACACCAACCCATTCCTGATCCTCGTCCTGTGCAATGCGGGGGACGCCATGACTGACAGAGATGTGGAGAGAGTGACTTCCGCCTACGACTCGCAGCTCAGGCCCTTCTGGACAGGTGATTGGCATTTAAGCTCGCAATCTCTAACTCTACAAGTAATACAAGTTGATGTGCGCTTGTATTTACGTGCGTACATTGGTGGTTTGCGTGAAAGACCGTCAACACAACATGGTTCTTCTGCATTTAATGAAAGACGTCTAAATATTTTATTTTTCGAATTGTTTTGATAAATTTGTTTAATCTTTAACTCATGATTTCACCTACTGAAATCTCTTCTTCTCTCTCTCTCTTCATATTATTCATATATGCTTAATATTTATTTAAATAAAATGCAATTATTTTAATTTAACTTAGATTTAGACATGGTCAAAAAATAATTAATCTTCATTAAATCTCATCGCATTTTAGAGAGTGATTATGTGGCAAACTTTAAACGTGTTTTCACAGGGAATAATGGAGTATAAATAATTATATTCATTAAACGCAAAACTTTCAGCATATTTTTATTTTGTTTTAGGCATGAGGATTTTTTTCAAATACAAATACGTTACAACACCGGTTTTTTTTCCTTCTTTGTATTTTGCAATAAATTTCTTGGTATTTGATAGAAATTAACCTCTTAGACGTACCAGAAATTTGCATATTTTTCTACTAAATTAATATTATTAATATAATGACCAAACCGTATATTCAGAGAAGTCTAAAAGCTAACAATAATTTGCAATTTCTGTTTGAGTTCCTTTGTTTCGGAAAACAAGAAGAAAGTCTTTAGACGATAAAGGTGCAATGGTTAATTGAGTGTTCTCATTTTATTTTTTCTTTCTGTCACTGCTCAAGAATGTGTTAACAGGTGATTAGAGAAAATAAAAATCAATAAGGTAAACTAGTACAATCATTTCTTCTTTTCTAACTCAAGCTACAAATCGAAACAGTTCAAATTCTTTAAAATAAGTCAACGTTGTTTTGAGCAAGATGTAAGAAAATACTTGGAATATACCTAGGAAATCCCCATTTTTTTCAAATGTATATCAAAACTGAATTATTTTACTTGGGATAAACCTTTAAATATCAAGAAAAACCGCATCTTAACTTTCCATAGAAACATTGTGTTATATTTCAACAAAGCGTTATGCAACCAGATTTAAAGCATTGAGAAAATCAACACTATAGGAATAAAAAATTTTCAAAACAGACACCTAAAAGTGAGCTGACTCTTTGGAAATATCTTATTTGAATCGTGTGGTCATGCATTTAGTTGATAAGTGAGGTCTTCTAAAATGCTCATCGCTGCATAATTACAATGTCCCACCTTTACTTCATGGAAAAGTTTCGGTGATTTTCTATTCTGCGTTATTCCCAACCTAAAGGTTGGGTTGTTTCGCGGCGTTGTTTCTGCATAATAGTATGGAAAATTTACTAAAGGTTTCTATTTTACGGTGTGTTTCTATAGAATTCAAAGACTGCTGAAGATAAACCACTGGGTGTCCGAGAATTTTTAGACACATTTCAAAAATTAATAAAAGAAAATCTAATAATGTTACAACTACGGTTTTTATTTTAAATGAGAGAGCCTTTTTGGAAGATTAGTTTTTAGATATGTGGCGCTTTTCGGTTTCCTTTTTCAGTTTTTCTTCAATATTTCGAAAAATCCTAAGTTTTCGAATTGCAAATGATTTGACAAAGTAAAGAGCGTAAAATTCCTTACAAATTTATGCTTTTATTTTTCTATAGCTTCAATATTTTCACAGATAACAGCTCTCAAAAATGGGAGATTTCCAGTAATTTTTGACCACCTAGAGCACCATAACGCCGCAATACTTATCAGAAAAAAATTCAAAATTCGCTCTCATTTGAAAATACCCTTAGTTGTAACATTATTAGTTATTTTTTATTAATTTTTAAAGTGTGTCCAACGATTCTCTGTCACCCTGTATTTGTATGTATATATTTTGTACTTGAAACAAGAAAACTTTGTTTGTGTATGAATTATAATTTAGTTATTTATCAGCATATCGAAATAGAACTGAAAAAACGTTAAACAAGTATTAAGCGCATCATAACTAACATAAGTGGAGTTCTTCTTCAAGTATTTTTTTTTTAATGTCAATTTGCGCTGAAGCATATTTGTTACATAGCGCAAACTTTTTGCAGATTCTCAGGCCCTGGCAAGCATGGCCCTGTCTTGCATTTCAAACAGCAACGGCGTGTCCGTGGACGATCGCATCCTCAAGGACATGCTGCAAGAGCTGAAGAGGCGCCAGTTCATGAACGGGACGGTCGACAACTTCAGGACAACCGCACTCGTCACACAGGTAATCACAAAGCTTCAGACGAGTTCTGCTTTCGCTATGATTTTAATGCATTACATTGTTGTTAACAATTAGAATCGGCTAAATGAAGTAGTTCTGCTTAATTATTAGTTAATTCAATGAAGAAGGAAGATCACAAGAAGGAAGACTCTTCGGAAAGACAATAGGCTTATCAGAGAGAATGAGAATCACTTATTCTCAGAAAGAAACCGCTTTGATTTGAAAAATTAGAGTAAAACCTGTGTATAATAATACTGTCTATAACGATAAACCTTCCTATAGCGATATTTTCTTTGGTCCGCCGTAGAATAGACTTCCTATACCGTCTTCATATTTACTCAATATATTTTTAACCTGCCTACACCGATAATCAGATTTTAGACGCACCTGTCTATGATGATAAATTTACCTCTTTAGAAAAAAAAAAGTAATGACTTCCTGGATAACAAATCTATTTGTTACAACATTGTTCATTTGGAGACTAAAATTTGCAATGTATATCTGGGGGGGTGGGCAAATTTGTCTCCATTTTGAGAGGTATAGTTAAGGTTATGATCAAGTACGGTTTCCTAACATTCTTTGTGCTCTCTGCAAACTGAAGTTTAGTGTTCATTTAGCAATTATTATTAACAATTTCTTAGAGTAGCGTGTTATTTGAGTTTGAATGGGAAACAAACGCTTTCTGATGCATTTTCTGAAATTTTTGCATGAATTTTCCTACCATGGATACTTATATGAAAACATAATTATAGACAGAAATCAGTGATAAAGTATTGATAATCGAAATAATATTTGTTTCTGAATGTTGTGTCCTAATAACTAGAAATAAAAAATAATCCTTCTACCAATGCGGTATTTTCTCTTTGAAATATATATCTTAATGGAATTGAAGACATTTGGTGAAAGGAGACTTCCAAAGGCAACAATTCTCGAGTTACCAGTTTGGATGTATCTCAGTAATGCATCTTACTCTACCACTACAACTCATTCTATTATTACGGTTTTTTCAAACAATGATCAGCAAAATGTCAGTTTAAACCAAGTAAAAACAAAACAGTTTCGCGACTTTTTTGGCATTTATAAAATTTCATAAATTCCAAATTTTGGTAAATCAAAATAACTTGTTTTAAGAGGATCACTACCACCGCTTTTATGTGTCAAAGTTTAGTAAGTTTTATTAGAAATATCATCGAAAGTTTCATTGTCCATTGATTTATCTCTTTGAACATTTTACTGTCTTTTACCACAGGCCCTGCTCATCTACGATTCCTACAAGAAGGATTTCGATCTGGACTCGGCCATTAAAGTTTTAGTGAATGGCTTGAATGGAACCAAGTCACTCCTGACCGCCTACTACGCCCTTCCCGTATTTCATGAAAAAAGTCTGCTCAACGTCAGTTCCAGTCATTGCAGCAAACAGAAGGATGAGGGTGAGTGGAATTTGAAATTGTTTTTTTCGGCAAGGGTATGCGTTCTCCTTTCAAGTGATGTTCAGAACTGAAAGGAATACTACTTCAAATTTTTTTATGTTTTCTTTAAAATCATCTTCGACGTCTCACTTCTCCTAAACATTTCAGGGAGAATATTTTGTCTCTCTTCAGGCAGTCATATAAAAATCTTTGTTGTGTAGTGGATGTGTATGAAATGTTAGTTATCTACATTTAATATCTGTAGTTCACTAAATTAAATTATTCAGTCAATTAATGTATTTAAAATAAAGTAATGACCGATTATTTGTTTTTAAGAATAGGTGAAACAGATAACATCAATACATCAAACAGGTAAGTTTTAAAACATTAAATGCAAACAAAGCAATTGAAATACAGAAATGCGATTTCAGTGATCGTGTTTTGTCCTCATCTATTCATTAATTAATATAAAATGTATAACTAGTATAACTAGTATCTTTATTCAACGGTGAGCATTACACATTAGCAGTACTATGCATATTTAATCTGCCGCCACGCTTAGAAGATCTTCGAAATGAAAGGATGGCGAAATACCTGACTACAATTAAAATAATTGTAGCCTGTGAAAAAACAAAAGAAATCTGTTTCGACCATATTCTGGAGATCTCTGATATGGTCAGGGCATAATTCTTCCACTCTCAAGGAATGATGCCCCTTTCAATAATTTAATGTGCAGACGAAAGTCTGTCAGATGGAAAGACAGCCTATAAGAAAGACGCTGCCGTCAAAATCCTTCTTCGAACGGCACCACAGGCACTAAATGAATTACTGACCTCTCAGCATTCAAATCCTGTCACATCTCTCGTGCTTCACAACTCAGAAATGACGAGTTTGTCAAATGCACACCTCTTTTCTTATTGGGTGACTTGCAATACTATTTTTTGGTAGGCCAGGCACGACAAAACGAATCAGTTTTTGGGGAAAATACAGGCTGGAATGAAATGTGGGCATTCTAGAGAGAGCTGGCTAGCCTAAAAGACATTACGCTAATCTAGCCATAGTCAAAGATGTAGCAATAGCAGGATAGAGTTATATAAACAATTTTAAAACAGCAGACAAGCATTAGGAGCACGGGGCAGGTGAGGAAAGTGGGTGAATATTGGTGTGTTTTATTTTGATGTTAAAATAGACAACCTAATTAAATATACCCTGATGTGCAAAGATTAAAAACATTAATGTTATTTCCAATAGCGATTGGTTTATTGTAATGAAATGTTGCACAACATACCCACAAATATGTGACTGCCAATAGCAACTTTTAATAGATGTAAATTTTTTGGGATGTATGGACTGTTTAAGTGTTTCCAACAAAGTCTATGTGAAGCCGGGTTTTTAACTATGAAATGAGCAAAAAGTTATACCTGATATTTATAGAATCATTCGGCTACTAATTAGAGTGATCGTGCCTCACAACTTTACGACACTACCATCGGAAACTTATTCTTAAATTGGGTTGTTGATCAAAGCGTCAGCAATAAATCTCATTATTCCGCCTGCGAGGATTTTAAAATATGATGAGTTTTCAGAAAGATTTGATTTTTTTGTAGCGATTGCTCGTAGAGAATACCAAATATACTGCATGAAATTCTGAACCAGCGACATCGATATTTTGTGAATACTGTTACAAACATGGAAAGTCGCTTATTAGCAATGTTAGTCTTATGATTGGGAAGAGAGTTTCACAGGGGTAAGTATGGGGTGGCTGGCAGCAGACAAGCCGGGACCCCTGACCTTGGCGACAAACTTGGTAACTTGGCGACAAATTTGGCTACTTTCGTAACGAAATATGGGATCTCGAAGGTGCTGAAATTTTCTTGATATCTCTATTAGAAGAGGAGATACCCTTGAATGTACTAAATGATACCATGTGACGTCGCGAACTGCCGGGAAGACTATATAAGGAGTGCGTTTGGATCACGGAGTGAGTGAATGTTGATTTACTTGATCGTGTTGATCGACTGAGATCGCCTTTGGAGTGCGATTTTGTCTGTTTCCGTTGCTTATCTGTGCAAGATCTATTGTTCTTGTTACCTGTGCTGCGTGTTTTCCTGTATTTTTGTGAATAAACCTTAATTTCCCATTTTCCTGCGTGTTGGACTGTTTACACCATACATCCACAGAACGAGTTTTGTTACAATACTCATTTCTCCAGATTCATTGACAAGCTCGTTGTAGCCACTTATTGCCCTCCATAATAATGAACAACGTATGAGAAATCTCCATGGAAAAGCCTCACATAAGGCTCAAAAACCTCGGTCTTAAAGCTCTTAACAGTCACTGTACCTGAACTAAAGACATGCAGAGATACACGAACGTCAATAATGATTTCCATCGTCACAATTACATCATTTCCATATTCTAACTGAAGAAGAAACACGGTCACTGCTATAATTTCTTAAAACACTCATCCTTGAATTAATAATAACAACTACAAGATAGTTACATTGATTATGTTGCTCCAAAATATTTATATTATCAATTGCTTTAAAGTACCACTTGTAGTATTTTATGCACAAAAAAGCACCTGTGTCTCTAACTTTAATTTTGGACATCGATATACTTCGTAATTTTTTTTGTTTCTGGTAAAAAACTTATTAAATGTTTATATTACTTATTGAAGGACATAAGAATTTATGATAAGTTTTTTTCAGTTCATACCTGACATAGACATACGTGGATCGTGTTAATAGCAAAATTCTATATTTAAAAGGAGAATAAAGCAGAATGATATTCAATCGTTGCGGATAGAAATATCTCTAGGTATATTGAAGTGGACTGTGACAATATGAATTATTATTTTTCTATTACATTCATTATAGGCATTTTTAACATTAATATTGATTTCTATTAATAAATAAATCGTAAAAATAGACAATACTCGAATATATAATTTACATCTCTGATTTTGAAGGTGTATAATTACCATGGATGCTATCAAAATTTCGAACTGATAAGAAAATTGGTCATAATAAAAAACTCCCTTTAATTTTATCAAAAGTTTTAGTTACCTTTTTCAGATTTCAATCAATGCGATCGCTCGCTTTATCCCAGGAGAAGACTGTCCTAGTTAGCCTTTTTTCTTTAAAAGTACTCGCATTATTAACATTATAACTCATTCATTTGTATTTTTCTGACTCAAAGCAATGACTGTTCATTACGGATCTGTCTCTGCTGCTCTGGAACTCGGAATGGGAGTGCCAAAGAAATAAATGAAGATATGAGAATAAAGATAAGAGCAATTTTGGCCCAAATTGAATTTTTACCATTTTTCAAAAATTCCCTTTTTAAAATTACCAGATCCGATACAAATTTATCTTTGTGTAGCTTCCAAATTGGTTGCCAATAAAGGAAAGATAAATTACTACTCTTAACGTCAAGGAATGGTTTTAATGACACGGAAAATGAATTTAACTAAATATTTAAAATTCGACGAACAATAAATAGCTGTGGTGAAATGTTGCGTATTGAATGAGACGTTTGTTCCGAATTTCTACGTTTTGTTATATGAAGATTTATGAGATAAATTTGTTGTGAATTTAAAGCGTTTCTGAAAAGATCTTTTTCCACTCTTCTAGAAGACGACCCTATACAGAAAATACTGGATATCGACGGGGAAACGATAACTGTCCAGTACTCCGTCTGGATGGGCGACGAAATAAATCTGGCCCGAACATGGCGTCTGAAAATTCGTGTAAACAGCACTATTTATGATGCTATAGAGACTGTGGCAAAGATCGACAACAGACAGAAGTAAGTACTTAATATCAGTGAGCACAAATACAAAGAGCTGCAGCTTAAAAACCTTACATTTCTAAGTTAACAATCTGATTCCTAAAAAGCTTGGAGCTTGGGGACATTTGAAGACCTGAGTTCCTCTTTGAAATATAAAAGATATTCCTTTACTCCCTGAAAATCTCAATGAAAACTTGCATTCTTAATGGGTTATTATATGAAAGAGGGCTCTGATTTGCTGATGGCAATTAGAAAGATTTATTATAAGAGAATAGGTTCAGCTGAAAAGAACATTCTAAAGAAATCTCCCTGTCGCCTAAAGCCACCTGGGAGAGAATTCGAACGAGCAAAGCCCTCGGGTATTCAATCAATCACGTTTAAAGAAAGGGAATAAAAATTATGGAATGATATTTGTGCGCTTCGTTCGCCCGCAAAACATCGCTTCATCGAACGTTTGGGGTTTTCATTGCTGAAAGGGTTAATCGTGGTGCCATCATATAATCTACGACAACAAATTATAAAATGGCAAATGTGTTTTGCAGATTTAAAACAAACCAGTCACAAAAACAGAGGGAAATTTAGGACTAATTCAAACCAGCTTGATGAATGAACCTTGACATCAAAGCTTGTCTGAATAAATTAATCCTGTAATACCTTAACCTTGCTAATTGTAGATTCTCCTAACGCCACTTATGTTCTGAAATCTAGTAGATGAGACTAGGTACATTCAAGATGCATCAAAAATAACTTCTTTTAGTTCTGATTGGTTTAGTTATAATTTATTTTTTGTATATAGCAGAGGTATTTGTTTCCAACTTTTCTGACTGTGTTTAAGTGGCAACTTCAGGATAAATGCTGAAGACTCATTAATAATTTAATCATATTTCTTTTAAACAAAAATTGCCATAATATATTGTCTCCTACGATATCATAAAGAGCAAAAATTTTGACTATAGTAACAGCTACATTCAGATAGATCTTTTCATGCACTTGGTTATAAATGGTCATTTTTGTATCTAACCGTTTTCGTATAACTTTCGAACTTTATTGTAATGAATATTCTCTGATAAGGAAACCTGAATGCCAATAAGAAAGTAACATCATTCATAGTGGAAGAGTAGTCATTGATAAAAATAAATGTACCCATAATTCGTTATTCTCTTCAGAAGAATTTTTTTATTACATATATGGGAGAATAAGAAAGACATATGAGAAAGTGATAATTTGAAAAAGGTTTTTATTCATTTTTTGAAGTTTACCTTCTAATTCATCTCTGAATTAGAATAAGAAGTCATTTATTACTTTAATACAAGAATATAAAGGCCTAAAATTATATGTTACGATCGCAAAATCTTTATTGCCGGCAGAAAAAGTATCACTGGTTCTACTTGATCCTTTAATACAGGAAAAGAAAGTACAGAAAGTTTTGCAGGTGTCTCTTTCCCAATCTGCTGCTTGCAATCTCAAATGAAGAAACCTGGCTTTTGTAAATCTGGGAATCGTGTGCTCTAACCACACATTGAGGCATACCAGCCATTTCTTAGCATGAATAATTCTCGTTCTGTCGCATGTATGCGTCGGTTAACATGCATGCGTTTGACTGTAACCGGTCATATAATTGTACAGATGAGCTTAGAAGCTGGCATATTCTCCATTTTCCCGTATGTGCAATATTGCATATTGAAACATGACCACGTATGTAAATATGCAATTCTATCATTTTAGCAGATCGTAAAAATTGTAATGATGTGCTGAGATGGAGTCAGTTTCTTCTCAGAGCAATAATTGCCAATTCCGCTTAAGTTTTTTTACTTGTTTTTCAAGTTGAGCTTATAGTAATATAAATGAACTTCGGTCCTAATTCGAATTATAAATAATTCTCATCCTTTTGTGTTCTATCACTTTTACCGTTTAATGGCAAGACACGAGTTACTTCTTGCAATATATTATCTAAAGAGGAGCTACATCTTCGCCAAAATTCCTTCTTTTTAAATAAAGCCTTCAGCGAGTACTAGAATTTGAATTTCAACAAAACCAAAACTCTCAGATTTAAATTTAACTCCTAATCTATGGAGTGATGCAAACATTCGTGAATTCTTATTTGAAGAAGATGATGATTGTTCTTTTTAGAAAAGGAAGGTGATAGTCATCTTTAATAAGATAAGGTTACCATAAATGATATTTAAAAAAATAATGCGCATAATTAACTTAAGATATTTTTCAAAATTATTTAATAAACATTTCTAATAGCTTTATTCATATTTTTCAGGGTGGAGTACAACGTCGTGGATCGCAAGCCGTATGTCGCGGCGTTGAATGGCAAGGAAGACGATCCAGAGATGGGGATGTTTTGGTTCGTCTACCTGAAACCTCTAAACTCTGACGAAGAGCCGAAATTCGTGGAAGAAAGTAAGTGATACCTTCTCAAAGTTCTCTCGCAAAAATGAACAACTTTAATGAGAGCATGGCAACACGCTGAAGAAAGTTAATTTTTCTCTTGCACGTATAACTTAATATTAATTTAATTTAACTTGTTTACGTCAATAAATAAGTTTTACTATTTGCGTCGATGAATTATTGACATCAAACAGCATTAATAGTTACAATGTTGGAAGTTTTATGCTATAAATATTTTATTGAGTATTTAAACTTAACGACATTTCCAACTATAATTTTCTAATTATGATTCGTCTATAGGTTATGTTTTGTGCCTATGTTTTGTTTCTAATTTTTTTCTCATCTCGAAAGTGTTGAGATTGCCGGTTGATCTGTAGACAGAAACTCATTAGCACATGATGATCTATAATATTATTGCGATATATTCACGATATTGTACCACATTCAGAATATCGAATATCATCGTAGAGTTATCTTAAAATTCCTTGTGCTAATAGGGTTGAATCCTATTTCACTTTTGATTTTATACAACAGCTGAAAGGAAGATTGTATAGTGTTAAACGTTATCGGCCAACAGTTTCTAAAAACTAGAAAAATTGTTTGCCGTCGGATTTAAATACCTGCTGGCAAGTTTTACTTAAAGTACACAAAATCACACCACACCTCAAGTATCCATATTCACTACCTCTTGCGGTAATATCTAGAAATGATCTTCTGACGAATATGGGCAAAATAAATGTTTTTCACTTGAAATAGTCAAGAGCCTTCATTTTTAATGATGATATCGAATTTTGTAATTCTACATACGGAAACAAAGGTAAGGCAAACTTTTAGAAACCTACAAAAACTTTTATCACTAGAATCGGTAGGTATGCAAAACTTAGCAGAAGGCTTATAACTGCAATGAATGAATTTATATTTCCGGTGTCTCATGATTTAATATATTTCATATATACATTTCTATCTAATTTGTTAAAAAATTAATATTATTTCGTGATATTATGACATATATTCAAGCATAAATTCATTCTCTTTTATATGTGTATATTTCAGTGTATTTATATACTATAATGTGTACAGAAAATTAATAAACTAAAGCGACACAGAAAAAAATGTTACAAAAGTTAATATGTTTGTATTACTGTTATCTGTATCTCTTTTATTTACTACTTTTCTGCACATATTCTAGTATCTTTAATTTGTATTTTATTCGAAGTTGCTGCATGTAGCGCCATTCTGTTTAATGCAAAGTTGAATGTTTTCTTAGAATCCCTTAAAATTTTTTTCTGTTTTTATTCATTTGCTCGTATTTTTTCAATGTATTTATATGATATCCCAGTAGCACAAAGATATTGTACAATATTGTACGATATTGAACAATATTCGCAATATTGTATAATATTGTACAATATCGAACAATATTGTACAATATCGTGCGACATGTTGTGCTGTCTGGGTACTAGTACGTTTTTTTGTCTTTTGCGTATGCATTACAGAACATTCAGCCCTAATAATAATTATTTTTTCTATGGCTTCTATGAGGAAGATGTACTGCAAGACCCGATAGAAAATGTTTAAATTTCTACAGATGTTTCATATCTGTAAAGATTTGTTTTAAAACTCTAAATAGACCGAACTCCATGTTTGAATGCCCAATCAAAACAAAGTAACTGATTTCATATTAGATTCAGAGCTCACGAAGTTAGTTTCTAATGTAGTAATGTTATTGAGTTTGGAGATCAAGTGTCTACTTTTTCTTTCTGTCTTTTTAAAATTCCATTCTCCCTTATAAACTGAAGTTGAATTCGAAAAAATTTCTATTTACAAATGATTTTTGGTAATTGCAGGTCCCGCGGATGTAAAATTGGCGCCTAATCAAGAAATCATTTTGTGGTATAAGCGTGGCCCTTGGAACGTTCACAGCCAAGTGCAGAGAAAAGCTAAATCGTCTTAAATTCTATTTTTATCAAATTTCTTTATATATGTGTCTGTTACATATCTGGGTCGATATTGTTTTAAAGACTCATTGGATATATTGCTCAATTGTTTGTCTCATGAAGAAGAATGTTGCATCGCCTAAAATTCTATTAATTTTCTCTCTACATATGTTTCTTTGTTATATATCTGGGTCTCTATTCTCTTAGAGATTCACTGGATATAATATTTAATTGTTTGCTTTATGCAGAATAATGTTACACAGTCTTATATTTGTTTATAACCAATTTTCTTTATATATGTATCTTTATTATATATTTGGGTTGTTCTTTTTTAAAGACTCATTAGATTTATTATTTAAATAAAATGTAATTTCCAAGAAATGAGTTTTTAGCATCCTTCAAGAAATATGTGAAACATTCTCTTACTCCTTTATGAAAGCACAAGTCATACTAAATTGTACTTGTTTTGGGACGAATATTTTACATGTTTTAGTAGATGTTTAGTTGTTATGATATATATCTGTGCTTAAGACATATTGTAAAGTTGGCAAATATACATTTAATTGTTATCTTTGAAGAGGTGTATATCAATGCAAATTCATTTTTCCTCATTTGAAATTTGAGAAAAAGCAACGTATATTGTGTCCTAACACTTTCGAGGGATATATTTCAAGCAAATTCGAATACACAAAGTCTCCAACACGATTCAGTTGTCTACAATGGAATCTAATACACTATATGGTAAAGCCACAATAACTCGCATTTTCTACAGATCGAAAAATTATATACAATAAAATTTCATATTTAATAAATGGATTTATAATAAAATATTAATGGTTATATTTTAAGAATAAAATGTTCGCGCATTTGTCATCTCGCCAACACAGTTACCATCCTTTTAGCACAAGACATTTTAGGATAACTTCACGATAGTGTCCGGTATTGATGATGCCGCACAATATTGTGAAGATATCGTAGTAAAATTATAGAGCATTTTCTTCTATTAGGACACAAATAGATGAATGAAAAATTACTGAACGTTTTGTTTTCTTGAGTAGTAAATTGTAGTGAATGGTTCCTAAAAAATATTGCAGACCTCGTTTAACCCTCCCAGCGGCGCAATGGAAATTTTGAAACGTTTGAGAAATGCCACCTTCGTAAAACTTAGTTGTACTAGCAAACGGCAGCAGTTTTTAACAATGAACATCCCTTCCCCCTTTTTGCGGGTAGAGAATACTCCGATGTCAAAGGAGAGACATGACAGTGATTTATACTACTGTGGGCTCTGAGGGAAGAAAATGGGACAGGGGGACAGCAGCCAGTTTATCTTTGAAGCAAGGTATTTTGAAACCTATGTAGGGGTGAGTGAATGGCCGTGGGGCGACACTCGAGCGTAAATAAATGCGGTTTGAAAAGGAACGAAATATCAGCTGTTTAGACAGGCAGTAGATAGTACTAAAGCCTCAGCAGGAATAGAATTAGAGGTGTGTCCGTGTCCATTAATGTTATTATGTTCTATCGAGGTAATATCTTCTATCGAGGTGAGAAGTCGTCGTCCATTCAAGCAGAGACTCGAGACGAATCCGGTATTTTTCCCCAAGAACTGCAATTTTAGGAAGGGTAGTCTTTAGACGGATATATAAACTCCGACTTGTTTTATGTTTTGTCATTTCTTTTTGATGTTTACTGCTCATGTGCTCTCGACTTAGCGTTGCTCTCTCAACTCTCGACACGTTCGTTTTTTAATTGCGTTTCAAAATACTTATGAACAATGGATTCAGAAGAATACTCAGAATCGGATTCTTCCTATGAGGACATTTCTGATGAAAGTGATTCCGATGAAGATACATTGGATGCCGCTAGAAACTGGTGTAGAGTTGACCAAGAAAACCTTGCACCACCCCCACCAAGATTTCCTTTCAGTGGCAACCCAGGACTGAATACAAGCATGGACGGTTCTTCTCCCATTGAATTTTTCTGCATTTTCTTCGATGATGACATAGTAGGTTATATAGCGAGCGAAACGAACCGCTATGCAGAAGATTTCATTGAGAAAAATGATTTAACTCCAAGCTCAAGGGTTCAGAAATGGAAAGATGTCGACTCAAGTGAAATTCGTGTTTTTTTGGGCATTATTATTTTGCAAGGTATAGTACAAAAGCCATTGCAAAAGTGGTATTGGTCGCAGAGGCCATTGCTTAGCACTCCATATTTGAAGCAACTTATGTCCGAAAAAAGATTCAGCATCATCATGAAATTCCTTCATTCCACAAATAATGAAACAATCGATTTGGAGACACATCCCCAACCTGGCTTACGAAAAGTCTATGAAGTTTATGATGCCATAAACAGAAAGTTGAAATCAAGTTACGTTCCAGAAAGGGATGTGTCAGTTGATGAATCCTTATTATTGTATAAAGGAAGATTGGGCTGCAAACAGTACCTACCAAAAAACAGAGCCAGGTTCGGGATTAAATTCTATCAGCTATGCGAATCTTCCAGTGGTTATATTTGGAATAGCCTTATTTACACAGGAAAGGATATGCCACTGTGGAATGAATCCCCCAAGTACAAATCTACAACGAACATAGTTATGACACTTTTGGAGGATCTTATTGACAAGGGCTATTGTGTAACTTTGGACAATTTCTACACGTCACCAGAATTGGCAGAACTTCTGTTATCTCACCGCACTGATGTTTATGGTACATTGAGACCTAACAGAATTGGTGTTCCCGAAGAAATAAAAAAAGGGACTCTCAAAAAAGGAGAAATCATTGGATTTCAGAAGGGGAAGATTTGTGTAATGAAATACATGGACAAAAAACCCATCTGTATTTTAAGTACTGTGCATAAAACGGTAATTGTCGAACAGGACAAGAAAAAGAAAAAAACTCACGGAAAATCGGAAAGAATAGTTTCCAAAAAACCTCAAGCTATAATTGACTACAACCTTACTATGGGAGGTGTGGATAAGGCTGATCAGTGTTTGTCATACTACCCTACTGTAAGAAATCAGCAAAAGAAGTATTACTTAAAAATATTTCGACAAATTTTAAATCAGTCAGTGTGGAATTCCTTTGTCCTCTACAAAAAGAATGGGGGCACCATGTCCCATTTGGACTTCCGCCTTCAGCTTGTTGAAGAATTGGCCAAAATATATGGGGAATCGAAACATTCTTCACAAAATACTACATCTTCTGACCGCCTCAACGGACGTCACTTTCCATCTCACATTCAACCAACACAGAAAAAGAAAGCCCCGACAAAAATATGCATTGTTTGCAGTCAGAAGTTTAACGAAAAAGGTCAGCGGGTAAGAAAGGAATCGAGGTACCAATGCGCGCAATGTAACGTAACCTTATGCGTTACACCATGCTTCGAAAAATACCACACAGTTGAAAATTTTTAAAAATTCGGAACTCTTTTTCTTTAAAATTTTGAAAAAACGCATAATTTTTTTTGTGTGCTCATAATTTTTTAACTTATTCATGAAATAATTTATTAGATACATTGCGTTTGAATATCCTTGTTAATATCGGAAATCTGTTTTACTTATATGTTTTAAGAAAATGAAATAATGGATCAAGTAACTCAAAATGACTGTCATACAATAATTCTTTGTGTATCATCTAAAATAATCAGTGCAGTAATAGTTTTTTCATGTACCATATTTTTATATTACTTGATATTTGAGTCAAAGTTTGCAACTTCATTGTCTTGTATATGCAATTATGATAATAGTTTTATTAGTTTGTCATTCATTAGAAGTCTGATTATATAATATTGCATTACCTGCTAATTTCACAAAGTATTTTGTACCAGTATTACAATCAGTTATATTAGCACATTATAATTTGAGTTAGATACTATTTTCAACATTAATAAATTTTGGTATAAATATAAGTTATATAAGTATCTTAGCTCATTGCAAAATTATCTTAACGGCATTTTTCATATTTACATGTTTCAAGGAAATATACTCAACGTCCATGTACTCGAAGACATTGTTCTAAAATAATCTTTTTATTCTGTTCTCTATTTAGCATCACAATATTACATTCAAAGTATTTAAGTTAATTTAACGCGTTTGGTAACTTGCATTTATATTTCCCTTTATCATTTATCACGTTTTTTGCCGACATGTTTTTATATCTTTGTTAAAATAATTTCTTTAATAGCTACAATAATTTTAAAAGTTTCATTGAAGAATTTAAATAAATATTTTATTTTCACTTTGAATATAAGGTTGGTCGGTTGGAGTTTATTGGCGCTGAATCCAGTAGCGGATTTTGACAATATGATGCCCAAGGAGCAAAATTATTTTGAGGCCCCATCCAAAAAAAACCTCTATTCGTGACAGGGTTGCGACGATTTAAAACAGTTGATTAAAATCACTGATTTAAATCAACTGATTTTTTAAAAAAAAATCAAAGATTTAAATCACTTTAACTCTGAGCCCGGCTCGAGAGAGAATTTGGTTGCCTCAAAGTCCGGGGTAATTTTTCGTTCACAGAAACAGAATGGAATCGTCCTTTCCTGCACCGCCATGGGGACGCCCGAAATGGGGACGCCCGCTGCGCGCTCATTTTTCAAAATGAAGGGGCAGCCATTGATGGTCATTTGCGGTTAGAACTACCGGTACTGGACAAAGTCTTGCGAGTGAAATGCTTTTCGGGCTACTGAGAAGAATTCTACTCTATTAGTTTAGGAGGAATCTCGATTAGTTTACCTAAATGCTTTCAAAGAATTATTTTTTACCCAGTCATTAAAATTTCCGTAGGTTCTCGCACGGTCTGTGCTGTAAAATTTGGCTTATTTTAGAAAGAAAGCGAAAACATAAACTTTGACCAGTTATTATTCATTTATGCAATTGACAGATAATTCTGGTAAGTAGATCTTATCAGTAGAGACACACTTATAGAGCGGACAAATAAACTAAAAACTATGAAAAAAGCAACAAATCCGTCAGGGGAAAAGGTGGTTGCTTTTATCACTCTGAAAATTCTTTAACTTCAGACATTTTACAAAGAAAAGGAATCATTTATCTCGGGAGCTCCTAGGAGAATTGTGAACACACAAGCAATGCTTTCTGAAATAGCCTTCTTTTATCATCAATATCTCAAAGATACGTCATCTTATTTTTGCACAACTCTAAATGAGTGTTCACCAAGAAAATGAGAGAATTACCCTCAAGACAAGTTTCTATAGATATCAATGCGAGAAAAATGCGGTGTTTATGTTGGAAAAGTAAAGAAAAGAATGAATTATAAACAAAAATAGTCGTAACCTTCTTTTTCGAATATCGGTAGGCTATTCAGGTTTATTCAAGTACGCAATGTGTGCACGCTCCCAACACCTTAATTAACATTATATTGTTATTGAAATGAATTAATTTTATTTTTCAAATATTTCATGAAAAGGAACGCACTTAGAGCACATTAAAGAATCAAGTAATTCGATTAATTAGAGAAAAAATATATTTTGAAAAATAATATCTATAAATTACAAGCTTATTTTTAAATATGAAGAAAAGAAGGCAATTGTTTTGGTTCTTACTTGTCTTGTAGAACGAGGTAAGCCATGTATTATACTAACTTTGTGACAAATTAACCTCGTTTGTATATATGTGAGGCACAGTTAAATGTGGCGTTTGTGGCTAGCAAAACTGTAAATACCGTTGTTGAAAAGGTTTAAAGTTTCATTATTAAAATTTATTATTTTTGTAACGAAATATATTGATAGTTTAATATTCAAAAATAAATCTCTAATTTTAAAATGCCGTGCGACTATAAAAGGTTAAAGACCGTGACCTCTCTTTCCCCCTTTTCCTGCGAATTTTCACTTTTGAGTAGGTAATCAAGTAAAGATACCACCAAGAGAATCTCCGTGCAATTATGGAGTCTTCAAAAATATATCTTCTGTTTTGCAGTTAAAACACAATTGAAACAAAAAACGCATTCCTGGTGAGAAAAATTTGTACTATCTATAGCTCAAATGTTCATCATTTTATTCAAATAGAGCGAAAAATCTTACTGAGACTAAGAGATACTATTGTGCATATCTGTTCCGAGTTCTCGTAAGAGACCCAGAGCGATACTGGACTACACATATGAA
>BGPR01006794.1:35519-76842 GCA_013235015.1 Araneus ventricosus | reverse complement strand
TCCCGCGTTTTCTGAGAGGCGAACTTTGATTGCAAATTTAAAAAAAACAAAACTGCCTAGAAATTTTTTTTTAATGTTATTGTTCGTTTCGAAGCATTTTAAATCGATTTAAAAAATAAAAAAAAAATGCTGAAGTTCCCCATTGACATGATGCGCATTAAAATCGCCGCAAATAACCTGACTCGGGCTAAATTGTGTGAGAAATTTTTCAGTCAAGGTCAGGTTGCTCCGGCGATACGCTATTGTCAGCAGCCACCGGGGGGCGTTTCCTAGCAGAACTTCATTTTCTTCTGTAAGAGGGGTTGCCAGAATTGGCGGGGAATCAGATGCAGCCTTTTAAGGGTTGCGGACAATTAGGTGTTTAGCGGGATCTGCGACTGGTTTCACGCTATTTAACTTTTTCTTTGGGCTATTTCATCTTGTTGCCTTCTAGGTTAATTTTAACTTTAGGATGGCTTATAGCCGGATTAACTCGTTTCGTTTCAGATTCTCGTTGCGCTTTAACTCGTTCAGTAATTTGAGCGAGGTGGCTAGTAGATTCTGGAAGTTTAAAGAGCGTAATTCCTAACGTTGTCGGGAGTGAATTCAAATTTGTATTCGCCTTTTTTGCCTCTAAGAGGACTCTCTGGAATCCTGGATCTCCTCTCGGATAAATTCTTGACCATTCAGCAAGAGAGTGCTTGAGCGTAATCGCGTGAGTGACTGCTATCGCATTTTCTGCGAAAAATTCGTCGGTTATAAGCAGAGAGGTCGGCGACCTGTCTCTGATGCGATGTTCTACAGTCTCTTGAGAAATAGCAGCCGGTTTACCAGATTGCTTGTTACGTTGATTAGAAGGGTCGGCGGTTTCGCCGCTGCCCGGAATTAAATTCTGTGACGCCGAGTTGTTCACCGCTCTCGTCGTAATTCGCCACGACGTCATTAGAAGTGGATTGATTTAATTTATGGGAGCAGTGGCGAATCCAGGGGGGCTATCGGGCTACAGCCCCCCCCCCCAGAGCCAAGCCAGAATTCCTGATTTAATTTAACATCATTACAACTGTTTTTTCTTAATTTCTCTCTTTAAAAAATAATAGAAAACGTTTCAACGTTACTTTCTGGCTTGAAAGGTCCGAAAATTTTGCTACTTTTGTAGTCATTCCACTTGTACTTGTAGCTTTGACGCGGTCGAAGATATTTTTTGGCTAGTTATTTCATTGTAATTTTTATTAAATTATCGAAAGTATTGTATTGTTCTTTATGATTCTTATTGGCAGGTGAGTAAAGTCTGTAAAGTTAAAGAGTTTTGGTTTACTTTAGCCTTGAAGTTTGCCATTCATCACGACGATCAAAGTTTTTATGACCTCAGCCCCCCCACCCCAAGACCGGAATCCTAGATTCGCCACTGTATGGGAGTGATCAATCATCTATTGGCAGTTAAGCCTGCTGGGAACTGAAGGAGCGAGCGCAGTTTTAACTTGTTGTAGTTCGTGGCTCAGAGTGAGAGAGTGCAAATCTTGTTGCGCCATCAGTGAATATGTGAGTGTAAAGTAGTGAGTCATGCAAATCGATGTGGAGAGCGCTAATTCTTGATGCGTCATTACAATTTGTGTGTTCCTAACCGGGTCAAGTGTTTATGTTCCATCGCCTTACGTCCATTTATGTGTTTGTTATCAAATAAACTTTGTTCATCAAACTTGGAATTGTTTTTGAATATAGAACAACACGGACCACACGGTCTCTGGTTTACGATGAGTTAGTTGTTAATAAGATATATTTTGTCTATGTTTATATATCAGAAACAAAACATTTCTCAAAATAGAATCATTTGCTTCTTAAAGGGACATAAATATTTATGTCCTAATATTTACGTATTCGTGTCCCGTTTTGAAGCAACAAAAGGGCTATTTTGAAACTGGCCTCATAGAGACTTGACCTCTTTGTTTAAAAGTGAAGGTTCAAGGTGGAGAATTTATCAATTTTTAAAATTCTAAATAAAAAGAAACACCTGTTAACATTTTTTCTATTTTTGTGAAAACATACTACGATTAAAAACTCTTAACTGCTAACCTCATAACTAATCTTAATATAAATAAAATCATTGTGGGTTTGTGGTTATGTCTGTGGCTATGTTCCACATCTCCTCCTAAACCAATGGACAGTTTTCAACCAAATTTTGTACACTTATTATTTATTACAAGGGGCAGACACTTATGAACTTTTCTAAGTCCAAAAGTTAATTAAACAGGCAGTTAATTAGAAATTAACCGGAAGCGTTTTTCCGCCGTAACTTTGGAGCAAATTGTCCGACAAAAAATATTTTTATACCATCTTAAAGTTCAAAATTTTACCTTTTTAATGATACCACTTTCATATCAGTGACTTTTTCCTTCAATTTTTATTAATTTTTTTAATGTATAATAATTGTTAATTACGTGCAGACGACTTTGAAATAACGCAAATTTACAGCTACTTCGTTGCTAGGCAACGGTTAGACTTTGAACTAATTTACCTTTATTTCTGAAATTTTTGCTTATTTTTATAAATATGTCTTCAAATCTAATTAAAATTTCAATTAATTGGAAATTAAGCAAGATCACATTAGAAGAATTTTGGATGAATACGAATTTTATTATTTTTTTATTCATATTTATTCTAACGCTTTTTCTCAATGAAAACTTTACTATCTTATTAATTGCCCCAAAACATCCGTTAAAATCTTTCTTATACTGCAAGATTTATGAACAAAATTTGAAGTACTATGCAATAAATACTAATGATTTATGGAGAAAATTAGCTATCGGCGGTTTTTACAAATCGTCTGGTTCAACTGATATTCTCATTTTAATTAAAAAACATTTCAGTCGGTAAAAGAATTTTGGGTATTGTAATTTTCTATACAAAAGTAGTTTTTTACATCAAAAATATTAGACATGAAAGTATTTTAATCCCGAGCAACGCCGGGCAAAACAGCTAGTGTGTTATAAATGTATGGAAATACTCTTACGATTCCATCATTTTATTTTTGGACACAATTCGATTTTGGCTTCACGCCTGAAAACTGCATTCGGAGGGTAAAATTTTTTACACAAAATAGAATAAACTGAAATCCTTCGCCTAACAAACAACTTATAATGCAATAATCAGTTATGGGAAAATAAACATTAGAAGTTTTTCTGTACTACTTTGAAGAAACAGCAACTTTTCGAATTGGGGTAGGGGGCCCAAATATCGCCTATGTTCCTAATATCGTCCATCGCAGTTTCTTCTTGATTTTAAGTGGTATACGGTGGCAACTACCGGAAATACAAAGTATCCCCCTTCAGAACTTGTTTGAGGAAGCCTTTTGAACTTGTGTTGAGTTTCCTTTTCTCCTGGGAATTTTTGCTGAATTTCGTGTTAGGTGAATTAATAATCATGTTTCATTACTTTTAGTATAATCAGTAAAGTTAAAATCATAAAAAATGTTATACCATTTGACGTAGTGATGGTGTCTATTATTGCCTACATTTTGGTGTAGTTTATGTTTTGGTTTGCGATCCGATTCCAAAGTGGTATGCCGCCATGTTTGAGGGTTCGCTTGCGACAATTATCTCCCACTTGCGTATTCCCATTATCGCCCTAACCCTTTGAGGAGAACTATATTAAAAAGAATTACCTTTAAAAATACATGGTTGATGTCCCATCACCCAACAATGTTCCTTAGTTATTTTTCATTTTAATGTTTTATTTAGGGGAAAAGTGTTAAAAGAATACTTCAACTAAAGTACAAAAAAAGTTGTCTGGTGTTACTTTCAATTTTTTGTGCTTTATTTTCATGTTTAATAAAGAAAGTATGATCATAGCCTAAGTTACACTTTATTTCAATACATTTTAGACATAAGAAATATTAGGAACATATAGTGGACGATTTTAGGAGCACTTTTTCAGTAGGAAAAATTCTGCGATCTCAAAAAAAAAAAAAGTTTTGGCGTGTGCGTTAAACTTACGTTTTAGAGTTGTAATTCGGTGTGTTTTTGGATTACAGTCCAGATAATAGATGGGAACAATTTTTAGACCAATTGAACATGAATTAGCCCTCTGATTAAAATAATGGCGTAAGTGGCCGATATTTGGGCCCCATATCTGATATATTTCGGATAGGTTTCCCTTTGCATAAGTGTATTCAAATGCAATCTGATATGCAAAATTTTCGTAGCTAAAACTTTTAAAATTCTTTTCTTACTTCACTCCACCTAAATATGGATACTCACTGCCACTCCAGTCACGAGGACATCATTTCTGCAGTGTTCACGAGCATCGTGAGTGCAGCGATGGACAGTCACGCACCAATCACAAGGAAAGTCACTCGACACACACTGTGTGCATCTGCATCGAAAGAGGGATTCAGAGATTAAAAACCTTTTATTGAATAGCGATTTTCACAATAAAACGCGCTCTTCAAATAATGGATTGAAAAATATTCTGATCAAAATTATATAATGCTAAACTTTTATTTTTCATACAAGATAAAAAAATCTTTGAAATTTACTTACGAAGTATATGTGCTACACTCATAAAAAGTAAAATTTGCAGCTTCGAAATCAGGCCCAACTTTCATCCTCACAGAGAGTTTGGCAGTAAAATAATCTGCAAAAAGAAAGAATATGTCAGTGTTTCAGGAGTTAGAATGCTAATTATGCAGATCACACATTATGCATAAAGAAATATGCTTACACATATTTAATGAACTGAGATGTAATTAAAGCATCAGGGGATGAAAGACGATTTTACTTCACACTTTCAAATAGCCGCTTAACAACAACATCACTTCTCTGAAAAAAAACTGAATTTTTCGGAACCAATAACGAATATTGAGATAGGTGATGTTGCTTGTTAACCGAAGAAATATGTCAATAATTTAGCATTTTGGGATTGATACGGTCAGGTATGCTGTAGCACTTCCCAGTATATAAATAATTTGCAATTTCCCAGAAAACTTTTAAAACTTCTGCGAGGCAAATTTTAAAATCCAAACACTTCTTTAAATCCGAGAATAGCTCTTTTATCTATACTTATAAAAGGCAATGTTTGTGTGCGTGTCTGCGTGCGATGTCAGACGAATCTATCGCAATTACAATCTTGAAATTTGGCACACAGGTAGTCGTAATGGTGACTGAATGCAACTCGAAGCCGAAATTTTAAAATTTAATCTAGAAATTTTTTTATTTAATGTTCTGTGTTGTTTTGGTTCATTTTTCGCACTAATTTCTCAATAGAATAGTTTCGAATAAGTTTACGACAAAAAATATATACACCATCGGAAAGAACATGCGATTTCCGTTCTAATGAAGTTAGTTTTGAATTTCTAACGTAATTTACTAAATTTTGAAAAAATTTTGAAAAATAGTCACTTTTATGGTAATTTTTAATAAAGATTTCTTTAAATTATCGCATCTGACGTTCTAACATCTCTATAATTTTCATTTTTTTCAGCCTACAAATGGAACGTTTATGTCGGATTTAAAACAAGAACTATTAAAATATCTTTTTTTGTTTTTTAAAAATTAATTTTTCCTTGATCGGTTCAAACAGTTTTTTCGTTGCGAGATTTAACAGCGAGAGCTTCTCCGGACCATCCCACACTGCATTGTTGCAACGTGACCTTCTTCGCGGCAGGTGACGTCATTCGCAAAGAAAAATAAGCGGGAATATCAATAATGTGTATTTTTTGTTTTGATTTTGTTTTCAAAACTTTTTCGTGCCATTTGTGGGCACTTTTTTTCACCCACTTCTTTGAAGTCCTGATTCCACCGTGCGCATACTACTAGCACTTGTATAAAAGGCAATATTTGTGTGTGCGTGTCTGCGTGCAATGTCCAGACGAATCTATCGCACTTACAGCCTTGAAATTTGGCACACAGGTAGTCTTAATGGTGACTCAATGCACCTCGAAGCCGAAATTTTAAAATTTAATCTAGAAAATTTTTTATTTAATGTTTTGTGTTGTTTCGGGTGATTTTTCGCACTAATTTCTCAATAGAATGGTTTCGGATAACTGTACGACAAAAATAGATACACCATCGAAAAGAGCACGCGAAATTCTCGCATCCGCCTTTCTAACAACGCTATCATTTTCAATATTTTTCAACTTATAACTGGAACGTTTCTGTCGGAATTAAAACAAGAACCGTTAAAATACCTTTTCCTGTTTTTTTTAAATTAATTTTTCCCTGAAAAGTACAAACAGTGTTTTTGCTAGCGACCGTTCCCAACGGGACCTCCTCCAGAGATGCCCCGACTGCATTGTCGCAATTTCATTGGCTGGTTACGTGACCTTCCTTTTTCGCGGCAGGTGACGTCATTACTTTCGCGTTCTACGAGGAGATGATTTATTTACTCGATGACTTGATTATTATTTTTAAGCGTGTCTTAACTTATTTCTTTGCCTTTCATCCTTTGCTTGCGGTGTAATAAATATCACATTGTAATTTTTAACATTGTTTTGGATTAACGGTACTCGGTCGAGATGAAAAAGAAGCAGACAAACTCAATAATATATATATTTCTGTTTTGATTTTGTTTTTAAAACTTTCGTTTATGTAATTGTAGGTATGTGGGCTTTTTTTTATTTTGTTGAAGTCCTGATTCCACGGACAACGCCGTGCGCGTACTGCTAGTAATGTAATAAGATGTAGAAAATATTTCCACCTAAAATCTGTAGGTGAAAGCAAAAAGCGTGAAGAGCTGGTGTAAATATTCTAAGTAAACCGGAATTTTAATCACACGCTTAATATATTTAACTAAAGAAAAAAATCCTTTCTTTCGATAAACATTCTGGCTCATTTTTCTCATCGCATTGTTTTCAACGCTTCACAATATCACGATTTTAGCTTTGAGCTCCAGATATTTGCTAAAAAAATTCTTTCTATATTTTATAACACTTATAAAAGCGTGCTTTAAAAATTCTTTTTATTTTTTTATTATGTTTTACTTTTTAGTCATTAATTTTTAATTCATTTTTTTAATCATTGTAGAATCTTGTTATCACTCTTTCTCAAATTCACTTCCAGATGGCACGTCCATACTGAGTCAAAACTGAATAAAAAAGCTATTAATTGATAACCAAGCTCTGAAAATATAAAAAAGATAGTTTTGTTATCTGGAACACGCAACTATACAAAATCTCAGCACATCAGTGAACAAGTGATTGAAAAATCCTTCACAAACATGAAACAAATCATGCCTAGAGGCGGAAACTTCTTTTTCCGTTTTTTAGGTTCAGTTCAAAAGCAGATTGTTCGTATCTATAAGTATATTTTCTTGAACAACCATGGATTAAAAGCATTCTTAATATTTCAGAGACATAATTGAACACGAACAAAGATCAGTTCATGCGCTTTAGAAGCTAAGTTTTCTTACCTGAAAGCTAAAAGATCAAAATAATTCCGCATTTGGACTGTTTAACAAAAGCGTGTGAAGATAAAACAATTTTATCTTGAAGGAGAATAACTATTACGAGAAAATCAAAATTTCGCCTTAATGGCTGAAAACGCGTTAAGCAGGCCATTCACATGTAATCCAAACCGGGATTTTTGGAACATGGGAAAGAAAAAGCAATCGTCAAGGTCGAAAACCTATGAAATTTAGAACAAAGGATTCGAACCGATGGAATTCCAACCGAACCAAATTCCATTACTTCATGCGCCGATTCCCGTTTTAGACCTTGAACGATGCTAGGCGGTACATAAAAGGATATGACTAAATTGGGACCCCGCTTCGAGGGTAGGAAATCGGAAATCTGCTGAGTGGGGATCGAAGAGCGGCGATAGGGGGAGCAATCTTTGCTCCCCCTACCGCCAGAGCACGTTGAAGCCTCTAGTGAATGACGTTCCTTAAAATGTGTCGGGGAAAAGCGAGCTTAGGACAAATGGCATGGCTAGCCTTCAAGTGAATGGGCGGCTTTAAATATACAAAGCTCTTGCGTCAGTGGAAAAAAGAGGCAAACTCACGTTCCCCTTGCGGAATCGGTGGCAGGGAGTCCGTGTGAGGCGTGGCGCAGTTCACTCCATTGGCGGAGCGCGTGGCGTTCGTGACCAGGACCTTGCCGAGAGCGGAGAAGGCGCAGAAGAACTGCTCTTCCAGAGCGGGCAGATTCTCAATGACCAGACTCAGCTGAAAGAAGAAATTCTCATTAAACAAGGAAAACAGGAAAATCTGACTAAAAATCATTTATTATGCATGTGGAGGAGAATTTGCCCTCTACTGTATCTCCTCCGATAAATTAGTTAATAGTTTTACACCCAGAGGGCAGCCCGAAACAGGCAGAACGCCATCCAAGGACACTTGCCGAAACGCCAAGCCAAAGAACTTGTATAGAAATATTACATATTCTGCAGCTATGTAAATATTCCTTGCTTGACTTGCACCAATTTCGATGCACAAAACTCATTCTGCAATTCAGTAATGTACTTATAGCCAAATTAGTTGTAACACAATTGCTATTTTTCGGTTATCCTTTTTAGTGTGAATTACATGTTTCTTTTTTTTAATGTGTTTTGTTATGATTTTCATTTACTTACGTAAATATTCTATGTTTTCTTCTGATTTCTCTTTGTTGCTTATTCTGAATAAAGTGTCAGTGAAAACTTCATCAAATTGTTTGAAATTATTTTATATTAAAAATAAAAAAGTGTTAAAAATGATTGAAGTAATTATAAATGTTTATTTTTAAAGTTATTTTAACAAACTTTGATTTCCTTTTGCTCTATTTGATTTACCAAAATTTAGACCCTTAATTAAATACAGAAAAAACTTTCTTTGACTGATTTTACCAATTTAGATCTACAAATATATATTTCTTCTAAGCAATCAAGTCTTATTAGGAAAATATTAATATATGATTTTCTGCATTTATTTTTATAAAAAAAACTTTTTTAATTTTTGTTTCTATTTCTTTCTATATTTTTATCGATCGTGAAAGTCTTAAAAAGCCTACTAAATGTGTTCTATGAACGTAAAAAGCGCTAGGAAAACGATCTAGAAGCTTGAATGGAATGGTTATGAGAGCGAAATCTGGAAGTTGCTTTTCCTGCCGAGCATATTCTTCGCCAGGCACCAGGTAGCGCTGCGGTCGTTGGTTAACATTACGTCTATGGGAGTGTCCCTTCTTCACGCTGTACATTCTTTGACCAAGCGAAGCGCATTCCCGTCTGCTTCGGGGTTCTCACTTCTTCCCCTGCAGTCGATTGCGAAGAACCTGTTTCGCCGCCTGGGAGCAAAACCGGATGACGGGTGCGGATACGTAATTTTAAAACCTTTTCTTAAGCCTAATGGCTCTTACTTTCTTATACTAATATCTTTAGTTCTAATTTCTGTAAGCAAATGCTAGTATTGAAGTATAAAATGATTCCTTCTAAAACTCTTTTCTTAAAACTGTAAATATTCTTATTGTATATATAATTAGTGTTTCAATAAATTTATGTTTGTTTGACACAGAGCCTATTCATTTTAGTATTCATACATTAGCACACTGCCGAGTCTTCGCCCCCCCCCCCCTTCTACACGTGATAGTGGAGCAGGATTTGCGAGCACGTTAAGGAAGAAAAGAAGAGAGGTGTAAATCAAAAAAATTATATGCAGGGAGTCTCAAAAGTCCGTTTACGAACCGGTCAAGTGTATAGAAACAAGTAAATTTGACAATGGTGTCGCAAACGAAAAGATGGACCACTGCAGGGAGTCAGTGAACAAAGCGAAAGAAAATGATACACAAGGTAAAATTGTTCAACTCAGATCGTATGGAATACAAATTAAAAATAGAACAACAACACAGTTTCATAAAAAATAACATTGTAAGACGAACGGAACCTGAGAGATACGATAACGGCAGGTAGCTTGATGCTGGCGCTATTAGTTCTCTTTTCTAGCGGACAAATACTGAATTACGCTCTACTATTCAAGAAAAAGAAACAGTTATAGTGTGGAGATGTTGCTGTTGAATTCACTGCGAAGATTTATTTGTTTTAAGACGTCAACTCTCTAATGTACGGTTGATTTTAAACCATTCTTATTTAATAATCACTACAGTTATAAAAACTATATTTAGTAAAGCTTATTATACCTTTACTGAGGATTTATGCCCTAGCAAACAATAAGGATTTAGTACAATACTTTCGCGGTTCTATTTCGTTTTTATAACCTCTGCACTCAGGGTGAAACCGGGTACTCCAAGTGGCCTAAAACGGGGACAGTCAGTATTGATGATTCCTCCGATAAAAAAAAAAACATCAGACGTTGATTGTTTATATTTTAATGACGAATTTTCTAATTTAAATAAAGCAGAAGGGTTAATCAAATGTAGAAACTGTCTTAGCTGTGCCCACGAAAGCTGCAATGGCGCGGAGGAAGAAGACAACTGCTTTACATGTGAATTTTACAACTAATATTCTGAAATTGTCATGCAAAATAAAAATAATTACTACTTTTCCACTGAAAATCGAGTTTTTCTAAATTCCCATGGAGTTAACATGTGTGACCAGTTTTATCCCACTAGTGAGGTAAAACCGGTTGGTCCGACATTTTTTTATAAAAATATCACTTCGAGTCTTACGTAGCCGGTACGTCCTTTGCGATTCCGACCCCACGTTCAATTATGTTCAGAGATCCCAGCTGAAGTAAACCAGAAATAAATGTTTAAACTAAAGAAATGCAAATGAATAGTAAGAAGAGTTCCGAGTTAGTGGCGTAACACCACAGCACACACCCCAACTCGGAGCCACAGCGGCTCCCTGTCGGTTGGGCAGGTGTGTGTGAAACTTTATTCAGAAGAAATTTTGATTGATAAAGAATTGCAAAATAATAAAATATATGTTCAACACAATAATAAACAAAACACATTAATAAGAATAATGAAAGAATAGATAATAATATAATAAGGAAAACTTAAACAATATGCATTAATTAAAAGATTAAAAAAAGATTAGATTTATGTCAAATTCCCTACACAGCTTAAATTCATAAGTACAAAAAAAATCCTAACACAAACCTAAACTCACACAATATCAAAAATGATAAATTTTCTTTTTTTTAAATAAGATAATGTCGTGTGGTTTTTTTCTTTAATTAGCTTAATTACTTTTAATTTACATTTCACATAAGAGTTTATGCAAAATGATCCAAATACAAGATCTTATAAAAAATATATTCAAGTAAATTAAGCAATCCGCGTTGTGTTCAAAAATATTTTAGCAATAACCCCAGGAAGAAACATACACAGACATAATTTTAAAAGGTAGCTCCAGACCTGGATAATCCGTTAGGACATAGCGAGGAATAAAATATAAACATGAACAAATGACAGAGACTGTTATGATAAATTAACTTCTGTTTATTTAAGAATTTTAAAATAAAATTATTTAGTGGGGCAGGACATGATATAAGAGAGCACATTTTCTAAAACTCTGGATTAACACACATTTTTTGATGGATCAAGAAAACAGATTACAGGCTGAATTTGAGTAGTGACCCCCTAACAAATGTTAAACATGACATAAGCATTTTGTTGAACAAAAAAAACAATGCCACTAATATATATATATGATGACACATGAGCGAGTTAATGGCATACAGATAATACAATGAAGCATGTGGATCGCTCGCAGAAGCAACAAATGTTATCAATTAAATTGATGCTCAATTTCTACTAGCATTTTTAAATTCCTACTTCTTATACTAATAACTGCTCCTAACTTTTACATTTAAATTGAATATCGAGACCTGTAATAATAAAACCTGATTTTCTCAATTATCCTTTCATTATCTTTCTGATTACACATTAATCCCCAAGCCTTGCACATTAATTTTCACAAAAGCACACATGAATTTTGCAAAAACAATTAATCAATCTGCTCTCCCATTATGTAAATATTTTTCATATTCAAGATTATCTGCACATCACTTTACATTATATCATTAAGATCGAAACCAATTTACATCTACCTCAAACGAAGATTAATAATACCTAAACAATTACAAGAAAAAGGTAACACTTAGCTTTGTATCAAATGTTGGAGTTTTGGCTTGACCCAGGGACACGCACAAGGAAAGTTGGCAGCCAGGGTGGCCAGGACTCAAGAAACAATTTTTAATTTCAAGCTTAACGGGGGTTCAAAACGTGAAATAAGCAATTAAGCGATTCAAACAAACACGTGCGTTTCTCATGGGAAAGGGGGAGTATATACGGTAAAAGAGGAAAGAAAAAGTCGTATTCTAAAGGGGGTTGGTTGTATAAAGTTACAGGAGGGCTAGCAGTCCAGAGTTCAGAAGTGCATAAGAGAAAAAACATTTCGTGTAATTTAGACAAAGAATTACAACAAAGAAATTTTTAAGTGTCTTAACAAAAAATAAGGGAATTATTTGCCGAAAATAAACATTAATTAAAATAAACTACACCACAATAATAAAAGAAAAAGTATAAAGTGGATACAACAAAAAATTTGATTTGACCCAAAATTTGATACGGGCCAACATTCATGATGATAAAACTGTGTACCGAATTTTATCCATCTACCTATTTAAGTTTTTGAGTTATAGTGTACACATGAAAGCGGACAGACAAACAGACTTCCCGTGGACCGATTTTGTCCAAAATTTGAAAGAAACCTACAAATTATGTGTAAAGACCACATATCAAATTTTATCGCCAAAACTCTAATAGTTTTCGAGTTATCGTGTTCACAGACAGACATAATTACAAAATTGTGTTTTTGGGACTCAGGGAGGTCTAAAACGTGAAGATTCGTCAAAATCTCGAGTTCGAATTCAAAATTTTCATTTTTTTTTTTTTGAAATTTCAAAAAGGAAGAAAATACTCAATTTTTTTTGCAACAAATAATGGAAATTTCTGAATTTTTTTTAACATCGGTTAACAAGCGACCGCATGTTCCACTAGATAGAGAAAAAAATTCAGAAATCTTCTCTATTGTTTTTTTATTTAAAGAAAAGCACACTACAGAGAGAACTCCATTTACAAAGTGCAATGAACAACAAACACATAAAGAACACAAGCCACAATGAGAGAATCACAAAGGTATTATAAAAAGCATTTGAAAAAAAAGTTGAATGCAGAGAATATCAAAGTTCAAAACATAAAACCATACAAATTTTGCAAACGTATAAATGATTTAAAACGAAAACACGCAATAACAAAAGCAATTAAAGACACTCCAGGATTCCAAAAGTCGCATACCGTCATATTAATAAAATAAAAATGCAGTTTATTTTTTAGTTCAAAACATTAAATCAAAAGACCATTTCAAAAAAACAATGATTAAAAAGTTAAATATACACAAGCACCAAATCATGAAAAACACATCAGGAGTTTTAAAGTTTGAAGAAGAGAATGCACACAAGAGATAAAAATCAATTGAGACCCATGTAAAAACACCAAAAAAAAAAAGATTTTATTTATTGGTGGCGAAAAATTGAGTATTTTCTTCCTCTTTGACATTTCAAAAAATTGAGGTAGATGGTGTTGCTTCTGAAGCGACGAAATGCCACAGGATTATTCATTGATGGCCGGAAGAATAATTTCGAATAGAAAGATAGATATAAACTTGCAATTCCTGCAGTTGTGCGTTGTATCTGGGGAGGGTGAACTTCCGTTATTGCTGTACTCCGACCGCTCTTGTAAGGCAACCAGTAGAGGGGATCTTGATCGGCTTCAGCGCATGCTCCTCGGAAACTGCATCTGTTGAACACTTACAGGAATCAGATGGCAACATGGATTAATGCTCTCTTAAGCTCACGGGAATCATTTTTTCAACATAAATTTTACGAAAAAGTGGTTTTAAATATTCGTTCCTTTTATATTTGGGGCTGTCCATAAATGATGTTACACTTTTTTTCAACATTTTTGACCCTCCCCTTTGTCACAAAGTGTCACACTTCACCTACCCCCTCCTTCCCCCTTGTCACATGTCACACTATATTACATAAACATAAACTTGTAGTTCAGAAACAAAGCACTACGTTATAGATCAGATATCAAATTTTATTTTTAAACTTTAACTATGTGTTTTAATGACATTTGTGAGCATAACAATAATAATGATGATGATGAATGATGAATGATGATGATGAATAATGAACAAAGCACTACGTTATAGATCAGATATCAAATTTTATTTTTAAACTTTAACTATGTGTTTTAATGACATTTGTGAGCATAACAATAATAATGATTATAGAATTGTACTTATTTTGCATGAAATAAGATTAAGGTTTACAACAAAACCTAATTAAGATACAACAGTAATAAAATATTAATATAAAGACAATTGAAAACAGTAGTGTTTGGAATTTAATATTTGCTATAAATCTTATCTTTACTTCTGTCCTCAATATTAAACAAGATTAGATTTAAAAAAGCGCCTCATTAAGATCAAGCCTGTTTTGTGCCACTGCCAGCCTACCACTCACATTTGGAGCGACGTATCATTTGTTGGACATTTCAAGATTGTGACGGGGAGATTTTCTTCTAATGGTGAAAAATTTCTGCTGCTACCATATTCTCAGAACCTACCCTGAAATGCCTTTTTTCGAAAGGAAAGAATATAAGTGAAGAAAATCATGAAAGTTATTTTAGCCCCAATTAAAAGTACCCTCAATTCTGGTAGCTTCAAAATAACTTCAAAATTTAATCTCTGATTTTAAATGTTTTATTTTAACCAAAGTGTGATGTCACTTCTTATACCCCTCCTCCCTTGTCACAAACTGTCACAATTTCACGAACCGCCTCCCCCCTCCAAGCGTGACATCATTTGTGGACGGCCCCTTTAGTCAATGGCAGCACGTGTCAAGTGTTCGGTGGATAATGCGGCCATTTTATTTTCAAGTCAGACTCGGAAAGTAGTTTTTTGCAATGTGAAGAAGAAAAGAGTAAGTGTGCTTCATCAATTATTTACCATTTAATTTACTTGCATTTAACAAATATGTGAGTAAATGCAGTTATAAGAATACGAAGACCGGCAATCTCAGATTTGATTGTCAGAGATTTACAAACGAAAGTTGCTGAAAAAATCTCACGTAGATTGCTAGAGTGCTCGAGAAAGTAAAAAAGCATGAGAAACAGAACTGGTGAATCAACAGGCACTAAATGAATACGTTCACGGTATTCTGAAAAAAATGCAAGGCGTATTTGCCTTTCTTCTTGAGTTTTTCCTTCTCTTCTTCTACGATGGTATTCATTATCTGCATCACGCACCCTGTTTGCCTCTTGGCTTCGTCTCGCCCTCCATCGTGCTTGCTAACCTCCGTCTCCTTGCAGTGGGATCTTCTCTGTCCATATTGTTTACCGACACTCAAATCAAAACTAATCACTTCATAACATTTAAGATAACAACTTTCCTTTTAAATGTTCAGTTCAAAAATTAAGTACATAAAAGGAAGACAATATCGGATGCACCATTGGAACAGAGAGTATAACCTCACAATACTTTCTCTTTCAAAGATAGGGAAATTCATTTCGGAACTCTCCGAATTCTAAGAAAAAGAAACCCCTCTCCTTTCTCCAAAGCCACTCTAACGAAGAAAGCGTGCGCTGCGGGTATCAATCACACTGCGTCTGGTGGCACGTAGCCACACCCACACTCCTGAGCGTTACTTCCATGCCTGGACAATTCTAATACAGATGTTTTCTTTTTTGAATTTTGCACAATTTTATATTTTTGATTGGCTTTTTGCCATTAATAGGACTTTGTCTAAATAGGGAAGCTACGATTGGGAGAGCACTAAAACATAAATTTTCCTGGCAGAATATTTTTTTTGTATTTTTCCAGTTGACTTCGGGACATGTATTATTGGTGTGCAAAATATGATTCAACCAGTGGGAGTAGCCTCCCCTAAACTTTCTCGTCTACTGCTCAAAATTTGTCAAATCCCCTCCCTTTGCGTGGATAAAAAAAATCGAACCTACTGTAATCCAGAATACAGCGAATATCAGAAGGTTTTTCATTGCAGATTATAGTGATTGTAAAATATTTAAGTGAAGAATCATATTAAAATAGATGCCTATGTATTAAAACTTAGCAATATTTATTTTCCATCACACTCCAGCAAGTATCCGCTATTATACGAGCGAGCGAAAACAAAACAGGAGATAAAACATATCTATCACAAACTCCGTCTCAAGGACAAAGTGACGTAATCCTCCCGCTTGGTACCAGAGATTGATAAGTACGCATGCGCATGGAGATCAGTTTTGGAACGAATGCTTAACAAGTATGCGATTATACAGACCGACAGACAGTCAACTCTTTGACGGATTTGGCCCAAAATTTTATACGGACCTACATTCATGACGATAAAACTGTGTACCAAATTTTATCCATCTAGCTATTCAAGTTTTTGAGTTATAGCGTTCGCATGACTTCTGACATACAGACAGACAGACTTCCTGCCGATGGATTTTATCCAAAATTTGATAGAAACGTACAAATTATGTTTAAAGACCACATACCAAATTTCATCCCCGTAGCTCTAATAGTTTTCGAGTTATCGTGTTCACAGACAGACAGACATAATTCGAAAATTGTGTTTTTCGGACTCAGGGAGGTCTAAAACCTCGAGTTCGAATTTTTTGACGATTACAATACTTTTTCTTTGCATTTTTTATTTTTTTTTTTTTTTTGAATTTTTTACTTTCTAGAAAACGAAGTATACTTCGTACACGAGAAAGTAAAAAATGAGACTTAAGCATTCATGTCAACGTTCAAACTTTGCAAGCAAATTAAACAAAACACAGAATGCATTTTGTTAAAAATAAATAAATAAGCTTAAAAATATTACTTGTTTTCCAAAGAACACCATCCGCAGTAGGGGTCGTTGGCACCCAAGCAATCTCTGCACGTCTTAAACAGGTGGCATTCCTGCACTTTGACCATCGTCACCTGCGAAAAGGCGATCCGACTCATCTAAATAACTGAATGATTTTGATTAAGTTGTAAAGGTAGCAAAAAGAAAATAAATAAATAAGCTTGCAACTTGAACCAACTAGCAGAACACTAGATGGATCTTTCTCCGGAAGGTAAACCAAAATGGAGTGTTTGCCTGGTTGTTACATTGTTACATCCAATGCTTTAGTTTCCTACTCTTCATCGTCGCTTCAGAGATCGCATAAATAATTGCCTGAGAGAGCATTGTTCTCGAACCAGGACTCGACAGTCTTCGCAAATTATGTATTAAGAGTATTTAGATTGTATAAAACGAGATAAGTAATTTTTAAAAACTTACTTTTAAGTTTAAATTTTACTTTTTTTTTACTTGCTAGATACAGAAAAAAAAACCCGTGAAAGTGACCCGCAATTAAACATTTTTTAAAAATTTCGATTTGTCTTAATATCTGCTGCTTAAAAACGACTTGTATTACGACTAAATGAAAAACAATAAAAAAAATCTGTTTTGGAACTTGGGAGAGAATGGGAGGGGGGGCCCCCATCAAAGCTCACAGGCCCGTGCAGGGTTTAAACAGGCCCTGCTCGTGCATATGTTTAAAATCACGTCTCCGTCAGAAAACTGAACTCACGGCCTAGAGACCACAATGTCTCGAGATTTTTAAGCGGTATTTTCAGAATAGTCTATTTTTTGTGTTTTCAATTGATTTATAAAGAGCCATGTACTCTAACTTATTAAAAATAAAATCAAGTATCGTTTAAATATAAGAACGTCATTCTTAGGATTTTTTTTCACGTTTTCGAATTCGCTTAAAATTCAGCACGTTCCAATTTCTTCGGAGTTGGTTGATTGGCTCAAAAGTCGTCAGCCCTGGAAAACGTTGAAGTAGAGTATTTAGATTCTTTTAAAGTTTTAGAATCTGTTCAAAAAGTTTTGAAATTATTTTAACATTTTGTTTAAAATTACTTAAAAATTCAAAACTCTTCATTCGCGACATACCTAAACTAACTCTCGTGAAGGTTACCCGCAAGTAAACGCTTTGTTATTTCAGTTTGTCAAAATATTTGGTATTTACAAACTGCTTCTGTAGAGATTAATTTAAAATGACGCACATACATCCCACCACAATAGGTGAAAGTACGTGAGAAAATTTAATGAATGATAATTTTTTCAGTGTATTAAAATAATTTTTATATGCATTCATATATTCGGGCGTCACCGGAAAATGCCATGCACGGAAATGAGTTCTTGAATGCCTTTTTTTTTCAATTGGAAAGAGAGATCCCTGGTTTGTAGCAGTGCTGATCTATTTTTAAGTTTAGCAATGAAATATAGCTACGCACAAACGACAAATCTTACTAAAACTGTAGCAAAGTAAAAAGGAAACAAGTAATATAAAAAAAAAATTAAGTCAATTCCTACTTCCATCCTCAATTCCATTCCTTCGTCACTGACAAAAATACATGAAAAAAATGACGCCTTCATGAACGTACCAGAAAACAAAGAATATTAGATCTAGAAGCTGGCAAACCTAGCTCCATCTATTGAGAAAAATTCGAACCAAAAGACTCAGGGCGACATATGCTTTCTCCCATATGAAACTAAAATTAATTAATTAAATTTAATTAATATTTGAAAAACTGTAGTAAAATCAAGTGTCATCCACTACAAGTTTTAAAAAATGTATTTGAACTTGAGTGGATGAATAAAAAGTATTTTATTAACGATTGAAAATTTGAACAAGATATATAAATAAATATATATAGGGAGATTGTGAACTAATAGTGGGAATTCAAAAAAGAGATTTCGTGTTCTTCAAATAATGACTCAAATAAAAATTTTGCCTTAAATATCACTTACAATCCGCTTATACACCTACCAATTTCGGAACAGTGAAAAACACACTTTTAAGAAAGAACATATTCTAGAGCAGCTAAATTTAGAAAAAAAAATTACAACTGCCTTGATAGCTTGAAAACTGTAACGATACTTTAAGCTCATAAAACTTTAAATTTAAAGTAACTAGCAGCTCTCGCCGCTCTCCGTGCAGGTTCGCGGCCAACACCCACTTTGCTCAGCACTGCCCCTGCCGCCTCGCTGCTACGAGGCTCTCAGCCACCACTTTTTCAGTTTTAAATACTGCACGAAGATCAGTGGAACAGGCCATAAAACCATAATAGATTTCATATTCTTTGTAGACAACACATTCCTTTAAAATTGTAAAATCTTTCAATAAACCTCATCGAGTTTTAATGTTTTGTATAACTTTTTCACGGATTTCGGCAAAAAAAGTCTTCAGATACATAAATACAGAATGAAATCGCCCCAACTAAACAGTTTCCATCACCTACAATAGGTATTTTACAATATTTTTGACACGCCATTGTGATGGAACTGTTGGGATCTGTATATTTAAAATAATATGGTATAACCCTCAGATAGTTCTCCAGCCCCAACCACGAAACCAATTTCGACACTTTTTTTCATTTGAAAGGTTATGACGTCTAGATATATCATCAATGGTCGTATGTCCCCCTTCCCACCCTCCAATTTCGAACGAAATCGAAAAAACACTTCTCCTCTGTTCATTGTCTATGGGTAAACCTTGTAGAAAATCCCAAGCCCCAACCACCTAAACTATTTTGGCAATTTTTATTTTATATGAAAGCTTATGACGTCTAGATATGTCGTTAAGGGTCGCCTGCCACCCCCACCCCCCCCATTTTCAAACGAAATCGAAAAAAATCTTTTCAAATGTACATTCACTATGGGGAAAACCTTTGGACAGTTCGCCAGCAACAACCACCTGACGTATTTCGACAATTTTTATTTCATATGAAAGCTTATGACGTCTAGATAAGTCATCAAAGGACGTCTGCCACCCCCACACGATCCCATTTTTGAACGAAATCGAAAAAACATACAAAGAATGTATGGTGAAGAAGTGTTTTTTCTATTTCGTTCAAAAATGGGGAATAACGAAAGAACCATCTTTGCAGTTTTGTTTAGATGGTTAAGTTTTAAAATGGCGGGCAATTGGAGACATTGCAGCTGAAATAAATGGTGGTGAAGAAGATGAAGAGGAGGATAACGATGATGAAGAAGATGCTGCAAAAGTTCCCCCAACACACACAGTAGCGTTAGAAGCATTAGAAACTCTGTTTGACTATTTTCAGTTCAATTCCGGAAATGAAGGAACTTTTTCACATCTTGATGAACGTGAAGAGACTTTTTTTGAAAATTCACGAAAACAAAAATAATCCTCGATTATAAATTATTTTGTGAGAGAGTAATAGCAGTAGAACGAAATTTGGGATGTAAGCATTTCCATTTTCTTTGTGTTCTTAAAAAATAATTAACGGAAGTTATACACGTATTTGCATTTTGAAACTAATATTATTTACATGTTCCAGTAGTATATACATAGTATTAGTTAACAATACATGCACACTGTATTGGTGTTCCACTTTTAAGCTCCCTTTTGTGGTTTTTCACTTATGCGCGTTCTTTTCGCTGTCCCCTGCGCCCACGCATAAGTGAGACATCACTGTATAAACATTTTTGAGAGGATGTGATGTACACATCTCAATTAACTTCACGATGGTCATTATATACGGACATCTGTGCAATCTAAAAGGCATTCGCACAACTAATTTCTTACTCGATCTTTTGTAGCAATTAAAACTTTCAACTTAACAAAAATTAAAGGAGTTGGCCAATTTAAAGTTTGTTCATATAATCAAATTAAGACAATAAGATGGACGATTCGGTTGGTAGTCGAATGTTTAATACAACGAAAGCAAAGTAAAAATAGAGGAATGATAATTTCAGCTTACCTCTCTCAAAATTTTTTTTCTTTCCTTTTGCAAAATACGCTACGTATGTCTGTAATCTCTTCCGACTGAAAACAGAAATAACACTTTTCTCACCAATTACTTTCCATGAAAACTACCATGACCACTAAGACTGATGCTTCTTTACTCTTCTAAACGCAAACGGCCCCCAAACACATAAAAAAAAAGGGCAAGTGTCATATTCACATAGATGTCATTTGGTGTCCTAGTCACAGTTTTAACAAAGAAAACCTTTTCTTACAGGCGAGTTCCCTTGTTTGTCAGATTTATGACAGTAAAATGAAAGTACAAAAAAGAAAGAAAGAAAGCACCTCTTATAATCATCTCTGACAAAAACCGCACCCTTTCTGCGGATGCAATTTCTTCCGTCTTTCCGGGGGCTTCCGAAACCAACAAAAAATCTTAATGAGTATTTCGGCTCGACTTTACACAGAAGAGGTATCCTGTTCCAATGGCCTAAGGGTTTGTGCGATGGCTGCAACATTCTGGGGAAACATCTATAAATGAGCGGAAGGTCAAGGGAAGTGGACTCTTGAATAAAGAAAATTCGCAGTCAGAGTAAACAATGTCCTTTCTCCGATGCACCTCAACATCGAATTTATAAGTGTCCTTTTAATTAAATTAGTGTTTTAATAATTCGAAATGGTTAAACCAGTGATAGAATAGTGGGGGAGCAATGTAAGGCTGGAAAAGAAAGAGTTTGGTGGAAAGATTTCAATTGGGGGGTCTAGCGCAAGAGCTAGATGGATGAAATTTGGAATATGGGGATTTCCGTATCCAGATCCGTTATTTTTAATTAATTAAATGTCCTACGACAGATGGGAAGCTGAATTGAAGGCAATAGGTCACCTAAGAAGCAAAATAGAGATGATTTAGCACGTGAAATGGATTAATTTAGATTTTGAACTCTCGGAAAAAACGCGGGGTTGCACATCGTAGCAGGTAAAAGAGGGGATCGAAACGTAAAATTTTTTGTCGGAAAATTACGGGTCCAGACTCTCAGCTATTGTGCTGACATCCCGACGCCTTTTAATTGTCGGGAAGTTCTCGTACGTGTAGTCCAGCATCGCTCTAGGTCTCTTGCGAGAGCTAGGGACGGCCGGGTCATAGGGTGGAAGTTGTAACAATACGTTGGGAATCTGGGGTAATTTTTCAAAGAATTTTTTAGAAATAATTTTCATGAAGTCCAAAACGGGGTGAATTTTGAGGTCTTGGTGAATTAATTTTCGTCTGACATACCAAGGGGCATTGACGATTCTTTTTAGTTGTTGGTTTTGGAAAACTTGAAGTTTTCTCAAATTTCTGATGGAAGTTGTTCCCCAAATGGGCGAGCCATATAACATGATGGGACGGACGATTGCCTTATAGAGCAGGAGCTTGTGCTTAATCGCAAGGGTACTCTTTGGAGCAATAAGCCTTCCGAGTGCAAAGCTCGAATTACTGGCTTTTGTTACTGCCCTTTGAATGTGGGAGTCAAAGTTTAATTTAGCGTCAAGAATTAGCCCTAAGTATTTGTATTCAGATACAAAGGGGACGGGTTGGCCGAAAATTTGGATGGGATTTAAGACGGACATATTGCGTTTTTTCATGAACAAGAGGCACGCGCATTTACTCGGGTTAACTTTAATTTTCCAGTCTGCGAGCCAGAGCTGTAACTGTGATACGTAAGTCTGTAGGGCTTGGACAGCAATGTCTGGGTGTTTGTGTCTCGTTAATATTGCAGTGTCATCTGCGAAAATCGCCAGGTGACAGCTTGGAAAATTTGGAATATCATTAACATAGATGTTGAATAGCGTTGGTGAGAGAAGGGAACCTTGTGCACAGCCGCTAAGGATTGGTCTAGGATTTGATAGGATATTGTTAACTCGTATCCTGAAGTTACGTGAAGTTAGGAACGAGTGGGTAATTTTGATAAATTGCGCCGAACAGTTAAGTCGCATGAGCTTAACTAATAAGCCATCGTGCCAAATTTTATCAAAGGCTTTGGCTACGTCCAGAAAAAGTGCACCTGTGGTTTCAGACTTCGCAAAGCCGTCAAAAATCAGTTCAGTAACACGCAGTAGCTGGTGACTGGTGGAAAGATTTTTTCTGAAACCAAACTGCTCAGAAATGATAATATGGTTGTTACTAAGGAACTGATTAAGGCGTTTGAGAAGTACAAATTCGTACACTTTGCTGAGACTGCTAAGCAGTGAGAGGGGACGATAATTTTGAGGTAAATTCAGATCATGGTCTGGTTTTGGAATAGGGACAACCACAGCTGTTTTCCAGCATTGGGGGAAATAGCATTTTTCCATCATTATATTTAGAATAAAAGTGATGTAGAGGATGAATTTAAGGGGGAGATTTTTAATCATGCGATTCGAAATTAAATCTAGACCAGGGGCTTAGTTAGGTTTTAGTCTATTGATAAAGTCCGCGACTTCCTGCGCGCGGATCGGGTCAAGGTCGTTGGGGTGGGGAGTATTCCGTTACTTCCCTTTGAACAGAATGAGTGAGGGGAATGTTTACGTTTTCTGTGTTCAGACGAAACTGGTTCTGTAGGCTGTCTGCGAGAACCTCTGCTTTCTCGATGGGGGCGATTGCGATGCTTCAAGCTTCCCCCCTCAGAGGGGGGATTGGAGTGAATGACTTTCTCAGCTGGGCTGTTTTTCGCCAAAGCTGGTTGCTACGCGATAAGGATTCGATGTGATCTTCGTAGCGTTTAGAGTAGAATTTTGTCGTGTCAACAGTTATCTCGCGTTTTACTTTCTCGTATACGAAGTGTACAAAGAGAAAGTATTGTAATCGTCAAAAAATTCGAACTCGAGATTTTGACGAATCTCCACGTTATAGACCTCCCTGATTCCGAAAAACACAATTTTGGAATTATGTCTGTCTGTGTGTGTGTCTGTGAACACGATAACTCGCAAACTATTAGAGCTATGGGGATAAAATTTGGTATGTGGTCTTTAAACATAATTTTTAGGTTTCTATCAAATTTTGGACAAAATCCGTCAACGGGAAGTCTGTCTGTCTGTATGTTCGATAACATGCGAACGCTATAACTCAAAAACTTGAAAAGCCAGATGGATAAAATTTTATACACAGTTTTATCGTCATGAATGTAGGTCCGTATAAAATTTTGGGCCAAATCCTTCAAAGGGTTGATTGTCTGTCGGTCTGTATAATCGCATACTTGTTCAACTCCATACGCATGCGCAATAGTAGAAATGCCTGTGCAAAGAAGAGACACTTCGAAAACTTGGCAGTTTGCCAAAAACCAATTCTGGCGGCGAGATTTTGTAAGGAAGCAAACATTTAGGGCGTCTCGTTTTACTTGCGTGCTGGAAACAATCTCTGCGCATGCGCAAGCTATTCTCCTGTTTTCTTCTCCGCACGCGGAACTGGCATTGCTCGAGTTTGATAAAAAAAATAAATATTGCGAAGATTTAATACATACGTATCTTTTTCAATATGATTCTTCACCTCAATATTTTATTATCACTATAATCAACAATGAAAAGCCTCCTGATAGTCATTGCATTCTGGGTTACAGTTGGTTCGAACTTTTTATGAACGCAGGGGGAAGGGAAATGTTTGAAAAGTATACGAGAAAGTTTAGGGGAGGCCACTCCCGCTGGTTATTTTCTGGAATTCGGAGTGAAAATGGGGGTCACGTGTTTGCTGCCAAATTCGGCGGAGGTAATTTCTGAGTCTGATTTTATTCCGGATGAATTCCGGAAGTCTTTCAGGGGGTTTGGAAAATTTTGGTTTTGAAGCTTCTTTGAGCGTTTCTTTAAAAATGTTTCCTAGTGTTCCAACTGCGGATTCGATGTCATCATTGCTTTTAATTTGGAATGGGGGAAGGGGTTTAGAATTTAGGAGGTGCCGAAAATTCTCCCAGTTGGTGAAGAATAGCTCTGGTGAATTTATTGCGAAAGATCCAGTATTAATTGCCAAGGTTACTGGAAGGTGGTCAGAATTTAATTTATTTAGGACGTGAATTTCTGAATTGAAGGGGATCCTTTTTTGGACGCAAATGTCCAGCACAGTGTCTCTGCTGGAGAGATTTAAGTGCGTCGGGGAGTGGGGTGCAGTGACCCTGATTCCTTTTACATTGGAAACAAAGTTGTAGAGTTTGCGTCCGTAGTTATTGCAGTTATAGTTGTTCCAATGCATCTCACCTTCGGCGACCATCCACACACCCTTCTCGCATCCAATCACAGCCAAGCATTTTCCAACCCTCTCCTCACGGATCACGACACTTGGTTTCGTTTTCTCTCCTCATAGATGACGTCAGGCCCAGCTGGCCTTGGAGGTAACGTGTTTATTTCCCCCTCTGATTAGTTCTTCTCAGAACTGTTACGGAAAGAGGTTTTCTCCTTTTCACACTGTTTACATTCATCTCTCAGCGATAGGCCCGGTGCACACCAGCCGATTTGTGTCGTTGAAAGTCATTAGCGACAACCCTCCGGAATCGTAGTACGACCTGAGATACATTGAAAGCAATGGGGTGGTGCACATGTAGACTGAGCGACGGAAAAGCAATAAAACAACAATGGTAATGGGCTCGTTTCCTAGAATTCTCCACAGGCGGTGTCCGACCAATTCAGTACTCACACAACGATTCACTCACTCCGAGAAGAAACGACGCGATGGATGTATATAGAAGAAAGCGTGTTGTACTTGCGTACCTAGTATACAAGAAAAACATTTTTTAAAAAAATAGACGATATTGGGTACATCCATTTGTGGATTCTAGATTTAGTAGGGGGTAGTTTTACACATCTTTTTGGAGATTTACGAGAAAACCCTGACAAGTTTTTTAATTATTTCCGGATGAGTGTCCAATCATTTGACGAGCTGGCGGCAAAAATTACTCGTAAGATTCAGAACCAAAATACAAGGATAAGACTTTCTATACTTCCTCTAGAAATGTTAGCTGTAACTATAAAGTAAGCGAAATTCTTATTAAGAATTTAATAGGAATGACAAAACTAAAGATAAAATAACATTTTATGTATATGTAAACATTGTTTATAATTAATAAAAAATAACTATTTAATTTTGATTGTCACAAAACCTCCAATAAAAACTTTCTTATGTTTCATAGCATTTGTGAGCCAAATTTGAAGAAAATCTATTTAGTAGCTTGGATTTTTATAACGTACAAAGTATTTAAGCGTTTTACTTTTATTTTATTCTTATTCTTCTAGTAATTTTTAAATTTTGCTTTCAAGATAAATGTGTGCAAATCAACAAAAAATTTAGGCAATTATATCAAGAAACAATTTAGTAAATTATTGATTTTAAAAACGCTTAGGCGATACAAAAAAATTAATTAAACATATATTAAATAATCGTATTTAAACATCGGTTCTAATTAATAAAGAAATAACTATTTAATTTTGATTGTCACAAAACCTTCAATAAAATCTATAATCTCAGTATGCTTCATAGCATTTGGGAGTAAGATTTTACGAAAATTTATTTAGTAGTTAGGATTTTTACAGCGTGCAAACTTAAAGTAAAAATCTATGCAAATAAAAATTAAACTCACACAGAAATATTTGCTACGCTATAGAAAACAAAACTACTCAATATGTTTTCTTCGCATTTTTCCCAAGTATACAATTGAACATAAGGAGGGAATTAGTAAAAGTCCGGAGAAAATTAAACATCTAATTTTTTATAAATTAAAATCTATGATTCCATGCCGTAATACCTAATAATACCTATTGTAACTGCACGAATTGTCGTAAGTGTGTACTGCCCAGTTGGTTTCCTCTCCGATTCGAGGGGAAAGTTCGAAGCAATTGTATCGGACAAGTCATTTGCGACTCCTTCGCTCTGCAGGAGGTGTGTGGGTACTGCCCAACTGTTCTCCATACCCCTGAAGTCGTTTATGGCTTCTGTGTCACTTTGACATTTATTACTTCCAACGACCAAATCGGCGAGAATCGGCGAGTGTGCACCGGGCCATAATCCCCGAGCTACTCGCGTCGTAAGGGATTTGTGGTTAGTCTGAATTGGACCAGATGCGCCATTCCCACGACGCGTAACTTGGCAAATTTTCTCCGCGTCGTCTGGCCAGTGGACCGCTTTTCTTTAAACCTCTCAACACTCTACAGGTCAGCAGCAGTTTACGAGAGTTTACCTTCGCCCTGTTTCTCACCAAGCGCGCGCCTGGGGCCCCCGGGAAGAAAAGGGCCCCGACGGTATCATTTCACTTTTGAATAATATTTAATAGTAAGCATTTCATCGAATTTTATGAGCTCACTGAGCTCCATAAAGGAAACAAAAATTCGAAATATTTTTGGGTACTGAAGTTTAGTGTTACATTTATAGCTTTATTAATTACAACGCAGGTCTTTTCGTTTGATTTGAAAATAATGTTTTCGAAATGTGAAAAAAAATTTGCTTCTTTAAATTTACATTCAACAGAAAGAGTAAATGTGTTAGTCAGTGTTCTATTCTCATTTGTTATATCTGCAAAGATTGTGACTACCAATTTATTTCCTTATATTTAATTCAATAAAAATAAGATATGGAGTAAAAGAAATGAAATTTTTGTTATAACAATGCATCTGAAGCGTTGCTATTAAAGCATGCCCTATTTAATATCCCACACAATTTTCATGTAAAAATAAGAAGAAATTAATAGTCTATTTAAATCTTATAATTCCAACAACTGGCCGTTTTTTGATGACTATATATTTTTAAATATTTATTATCTTAAAAAATATGTTCTTAAAATGAATTTCTGTATTTCTCGATTTCTTGCGTTTTCATTTTTTAAACTAAAATAAAAATGTTAATTATCTGTTTTGAAAAGAGAGTCAAGAAGTATTGGTAAGTTCAATTCCCTGAATTTCTGCAATGGCTTATTTAATATTATTACGCCTCTCTATATATGAAACATGAAGAACTAAAGAACATTTGAACTTGACATTTAGTTTATAAGAAGTCATAATCGCTTTCTTTCGATGCAATGAGTATAAAATTTTTATAAATTTAAGATTTGTCGTTTTACAAGGTATTTAATAAACATGTAGCATTTCATCAAACTTAAAAAAATAATTTATCGTTTATAATTAATATATAATTTTAATTCTAATCAATTCTTAAAGCATCATGCTGATGTTTTATGTGATTGTATTTGACCATTTGCTCGTTTTTATTAAAATCAGGTTCATGTTCTATTATAATTTATCTACGAGATTCTTTAAGTTTGGCGATTTTCTTAGTGTTTGAGAAAGGTATTTTAAATTTATAATGGATTATTTAAAAAAAGCTATCTGGTTCTTTAATGTATAGTAAAATAATCTGTAAAAGTCGCAGAATGAGTTTGATTTCTTATTAATCTTCAATTTAAAAATATGCTGATAAAAATGACTTGGAGCATTTTTTTCTTTGTTGCATGAATTCATGCCTCAAGAATTTTTTAAAACTTATAAACCGCTTTGTCTCGCCATTTTATAACACTTTGCTTCTTCAATGAAAAGAGGCATAGATAGTATGCTGATTTGAAAATTTAATATTAAATATCAAATTTGTTTTTGCATTCTCACTTCATATTACTTCAGTATTTAGCATGAACATAATTCCTTTTAGTGCTTTATGCTTCACTAATGTTATTAGAAAATAATCGTGATGTGTTCAGTAGTAATACAGAAAGCAATTTTGGAAAGAATAAGTTATTTGCAGCTTCCTTTTATTCGATAATAATTAAATTTTGATTTACCATATGCAAATTTCGAAATCTTAATTATTATTAATTAAGATGTAAATTAAATATACTGATTATACAGTTACATAACGTAGCAATTATAAAATGAAAATTTATATTTTATTTATATTTTGTAGTTATCATCATTAAAAGTATGTATTTGAAACTGCTAAAAAACTACGACGTGAGAACAGAGCACAGGCTACAACAGGCCAAGGGAACGGATCGTGTCGCTTCCTTCTCGCGTCTTTGATGTTTGAGCTTTTTACCGCCTCAACGCGGGAAACCACAGATGCCCTTACAAGACCCCGAGCGACAAAGAGTCTACCTGTTCCCATGGCGGGAAGTAACGCGCGCCGCAGACGAAATCTGTTGTTTATCTGATCGTGGGTCCGGGGCTTAAGAGACTCTGTCTGATGGAAAGAAATCAGCTCAGGCCACTTACATCAAGCCAGGCCAATTAACATCTGATCAGGATAGGAGGTAGCCCCCGTGGATGGGGTGGGTACTCTCTGTACAAAACATCAAGTACTGGAAGTGGACAGAGACCTCAGTACAGTTTCTACGGGCAGTTGTAATTGCGTATGCGTCTTGAGTCGGTATTCGACCACCCGCGGTTCGATTGGTCGAATTACGATGTCAATAAATCTCCAACGACGTTTATGGAATGCCGAAACATGGATCTTGGGTACAGGGCTATTTTATTTATTTGCTTTATAAAAGCTTACTATAAAGAAAGAGTTCTTTTTTTCTCTCCCACACTTCCTGGGAGCCCAAATTGTCTTCTGTTTAAGGCGGCCCACTTGCCATCGGGCAAGCTGGCAACCTCGCCACTGGAGTCAACTTACATTTTGCAAATCTGCTGGAATGCGTTAGCACTATATGAAATAAATGAGATATTTTTACCTTCATCACTCTCTGCTGATTGAAAACAGAAATGGCACTTTTCACTAAGGCGGTATCTAATCAGTCTGAATCCGGCAATACCGTGGGAAACCTCTTTCGTACTCAATCTATTCTTGTCTTCCCTTATCTCCCACTCCCCGCGACACAAAGTCGCCTTCCTTTGAAATGAGCATCCCCTTTGCTAGAAGAGGCGCCTTTGGTCATCAAATCTCAGTAAGATAATACTACAGTGCACTCCCGATCATCCGTTTTAATCACCGGGAGGGATCGCACGGACAATAGAGAAACACGGATAATCCGAAAACTCCTTTTCATTAAAGAAATAATCAACATCAGTACAAAAATATAAAAATTACTTGCATTAGCACGCTGTATAACACCAAACTAGGAATTTTCCTTTTAACATTTACTGCTTTAAAAAAACTGTAATGCGTCTTTATTTCTGCTGTTTGTTCATCTCTTGTTGTATATCGACACATCTTTTACGAACCGCAGTAATGTCACCGCAATCAAATCCTCTTTGTCCCTTATAACCTAACAAAGTTTCCACAGATTGTAGAGCAGCAGAATGAGAAATTGTATTTCCCTCATTTAGTACATCTTCTGAATCAGTACTAGCTGATTCCCTATTATCAAGTTTTTGAAGGATTTCTAATTTTTGTTTAACATTTAAAACGTTTCGTTTTCGTTTCACACCACTCACTTTTACCAGTAAAAAAATCTCACGCTACTAACTGACGATAAACAAGACGCAAAAACTAAGGAAACACGTGCGAAAGTGAAAGAAGACGAAGAAGTTAAAGAATGGTGCGTCAGGAAGAAGCGTGTTCGTACGAGAATGGATGATTCATTTCTCGGAAAATTAGGGGTTGAACCGGTAGAGATTGCACGTGGAGGAAGAAAAAATCTATTCTTTAGCCTCCGCCGTCATGGCTCACTAGTTTCACGGAATGAATCTCTCGATCGAACATCAACATCGATTTTACGTGCATGATAAGCGCGAAACTGTTTCTCTTTAATTTTTTGTGAATCCGGAATGAGCACGGATAATCCGCAAACCGGGTAATCCGCGCACGGATAATAGAGAGTATACTGTATTTGTTATTTTGTCTCTGCTTGAGTAGTTTCCGGTTGTAAATAAGACTGTTCTATTCTAATAAGTTTTTTCCACATTTCGGTGAAAGAGTTTCAATTTTTAAGAATCTTGGGAATTAGAACTTAACAAAGCGTACATTACTTTTAAATACTAATAACTGATTCCTTGATTTTGCGCCCAGGGCACGTACCCTACCTGCCCCACCCTAGTTACGCCACTGCTAATTAGTGATTACATTTCAGTTTTTAAGCCTAAAACCGCGAAAATTCGATGCCCGTCAGTATGGCGGGCGCGAGACTTAAGGAACGCCAAAATTTGAGCAAAATTTTGGCGTTTTTCCTTGATAACTTCCGAAAATATTATAACACAAAAAATGAGTTTTTACACCATCTGAAAATCGACAAACTTATCTTTTCAATGATAAGTGCAAAAATAATAGTAATAGATACAATGTAACACAATATTAATACATAAATTACGACAATACTTTTCATTGATGCAATGAAATTCAAATTATTTTCATTTTTTAAATAAATATTTAATTGCGTGTTTCTATTCCATTGTTTAATCTCTAATATATATAAAAGGCAATGTTTGTGTGCGTGTGTGTGTGTTTGTCTGCGATGTCCAGACGAATCTATCGCACTTACAGCCATGAAATTTGGCACACAGGTAGTCGTAATGGTGATTGAATGCACCTCGAAGCCGAAATTTTAAATTTTAACCTAGAATTTTTTTTATTTAATGTTTTGTGTTGTTTTGGTTGATTTTTCGCACTAATTTCTCAATAGATTGGTTTCGAATAATTGCACGACAAAAATAGATACACCATCGGAAAGAGCACGCGATTTCCGTTCTAATGAAGTTAGTTTTGAATTTCTAACGTAATTTACTGAATTTTGAGAAATTTTTAAAAAATACCCAGTTTTGGCATCAAGATGTTACTTTTGATTTTAAATTTGTTGCATCCGACTTTCTAATAACACTATTAATTTCAATTTTTTTCAGCTTATAACTAGAACGGTTCTGTCGGATTTAAAACAAGAATGGTTAAAATATCTTTTATCGTTTTTTTTAAATTAATTTTTTTCTGGGCCGTTGCGAGTTATTTTTCTCGATCGAGTTCCAAAAGCGGAACTTCTTCGGAACGTTGATGCCAATTTTGATTGGCGGACGCGTAGGATACGTCATGACCTTCACCTGAATGAATTACTTCGATTATTATTTTCGGATTTTATTTATATTTTGCTTGCTGTATAATAATCATTTTCACGTTCCAATTTTGTAATATTGTTTTGGATTAACGTACTCTGTACTGTAGCGTGAAAAAAAAAATAAGCAGGAAAATCAAAAAATGTGTATCTTTTGTTTTGATTTTGTTTTCAAAACTTTTTCATGTCATTGTGGGCGGTTCTTTTTTTTTCCATTTTGTTAAAGTCCTGATTCCACGGGCAACGCCGTGCGCGTACTGCTAGTAATAATATATTATTCGAATGTATTTTCCATCATTTGTTTTATTTCATCAATTTGTGTGTGTGCGAAAGAGTTTTTGATTGTATGAATTTTTTATTCTCTTTTTCCTTCATTTTCTCTTAATAAAAGGTCCATTGTCAAAGAGACGAAAAGAAATGTATTTCGTTGAAGTTTAACGAACGACCAACCCGACCGCTCAGAAGGGTTTGAGTGGCCTTTTTTTTTTTTGTCGGTTATTCTGTCAAATCTACAAGCCAAGTAGTACAGCAGATGTCGGTAATTCTGTTGACTTAACCGTCAATCAGTCGTCAGATTCCGACAGCAATCACATATCTCGACCGTTTACTATTTAAATTATTAGGTTTCTTGATACCCAGCTCCCTACATCTCCCGACGAGCTAAAGATTTTTGCCGACGAAATTTTGAATTTATCGCTAATTTCTAATCAAGCCTCTCTAATTATCCTTCTGATAATTGTAGAAGGAAAATAAACGCAATCTTGGAAACTTAAAGGAATACGCTTTTTGATTAGACAAAAATTTTTCATTTTATTTTACAAGAAAATTGAAATTTCAAGCTTAGCTTTATTTGGCCTTCAAATGCCAGTATATAGGGTTTACATGCATCCGGACCAGAGTACGAATCTTCAAAATGTCCGGACAAAGCTGATATCATTCCGCCAATGAAAAAAAAATTAATTGTTTACACTGTTTGCATGCATTGTGAATAAAAAAAAAATTTATGAGCCTCCTACTCCAGGCCCCAGTTCAAACTTAAAATTAAAAGTTTCGGTGGTTTTGTTTAATTCCGCTCTTTATGGATATAATTCTGAATTACAAAATATTAATGAAAATTGCATCTTCTTTGTATTCTGACGTCTTAATTTTTTTCACTAACTCAACCTCGGTGTTGCGAAAGACGGTCGTTGGCAGGCAGCTTTTAGAATTTAATTGTTACGTTTCGGCCCATTCTACCTGCTACGTTGTGCAACCCTCGCGTTCATTTCCGAGAGCTCAATTCTTAATTTAATCCAATTTTCGTGCTGAATTTTCTTTTGTTTTCTTTTATTTCGACCTCTTGCCTTCAAATTTAGCTTCTCAATTGTTGCAGGACAGCTTAATTGTAAAAACGCGGATCTGGATACGGAAATCCCCCTTTTTTCCAAATTTCATCCATCTAGCTTTCGCGCTTTTCTCTCCGCTAATTTTCCCCATGCATTTTTTGCTCTCCCCCAGATGATAATAGCTTCCCCCTCCCTATTTCAATTGATTTTAAATCCTTAAATTTTTATTTTAATTATAAGCACTCATATGAATTAGATGTTGAGGTGCATCGGGTGCTTCGCGCCCTCGCGGTACTCAGTAAATTAAATTCCGTTCCGTTCGACCTTCTCCCCCTCGATACGAGACCCGGCATGTCCAGATTTCAACTTCAACTAAGAAAGTTATTGGAACCCTACCAGTATAGTAACCCCGAACGAGGCAGCCCCTCCCTTCCCCTAAGAGCAACAAACCACACCCCTTCAACATTCAAATGAGCCATGCCGTATTATGGAAGTCAGTGCGAGATTGTGCCTGATCAGTGTGGATTAACAGCCTGCTCAATCGTGTCTTAAATGTTGAATGATTGCGGATCTTGGCTGCACGTGAGCACATTTAAATATATCGATCCGATACCGTACCATTTGCTGCGTTTTAAGAAATATTTGTAGAGAAAGTTGGTACACTGTTTCATGTGTATTTGCAAGCCACGAGGTGCAATAGTCGCACGTGGTTCGAATTTTAATTCGAAAAAAGATGTTATAATATTGCTCTCTAAAATAAAATTGTATTTGAAGTGTTATGTTGTACAGTTCTAGAATAATGTTTTCGTCTCATTTGTAAATTTAAAAAAAAAAAAAAAACTGCTAAAACTGGGCGAATGATGTTTCAAAAATCTGTATATAAGGCTTATAAATTATTTTTTAATTTCATCTGTTCTATCATTTAGCCGTAAATTTTGTAGAAAATATCTAAAGTGTTGACTTTCTGAAATGCATATTCAAATCATTCTTTCTTGCTGTAGTTAAGAGTTTCTAGATCGAAAGTAGTGTTTTCGTTGAAAAATCCCATACAGTATGGATTAATTTTATGAATAGTTCTATAGTAACGTTTATCAGCCTTCTTGTATTTGATTGCTGATTTCATTTATCCCGCGAAAAACAAATTTGAATTGCTGATTAGTGTATAAATTGTTTTAATTACTAATTAAATGTGGTTCTCTTTTGTGCTTCTTTGGAAACTGTAGTGGAACTTGACTCATTTTAATTCTTCGGCAGTTTGAATTTTTTTTTTCTCTGGTTCCTTCAATTTCCTATATAATTTCTGTTCAATTCTTATTTTGTTCTAGCCGCCTTCGGCGACCAGCTTGATCGTCGGAAATAAAATTTCAACTGAATCTCTTATGCATAATTTTATATTCATGCTTCCCATAATAAAGTAGTCTTAAAATTCAAATTTCTGTAAAGATTTAACCCGCGTTCTGTTCCTTGTCTACATTAACGTAAACTACGCATTTGATTTCAACATTAAATTGGCGCGGCACATTTTTCGTCCAGCAGCATGCTAATTGGCTTAAAATACGCCGCTAAAAAGAATTAAAAACATAGTAAAGATAATTATTCAGTTTACTGGATTATTTCATTATATACTTACCATCTTGAGGACTTCCTTTACAGATTTTACAGAAAAATTGATTGAATAAAAGAAGAAAGCAAAAACAAAAAGAATATTTTCGAAGCTTTAAATAATGGAAGAGAATAAATATTTGTTTAAACAATAAAAGCTGTTTGAAATACGTTGCAACAATGTAAAATGTTATTGTAAATTATGGCAAAAAATATTTTTAAAAGGTTATTAAAATTAGAGAAAAACTCGTACGACAACTTTATTGATATCACTGAAAATATAATTTTTTTACCCTTTGAGATGATGTATAAATGATTTTTGTGCTGTAATATTTTTCAAAGTTATTAAAGAGAAACGCCAAAATCTCGCTTATTTTTTAATTAATTAAAATCCTAATTAATATTTCAAAAAATCGACTAAGAGGTGCACATTCCCACCCTCCAAAGAATGTTCGTGCCAAATTTCGTAGCTCTAAGTCTAACGGTCTGCCCTGTAGAGTTCCAACACACAGACACACACGTATTCTCCTTTATTAGTAGTAGAGATTAGCTGATAACCCGACGTTGCTCGAGATCCACATTTTTATATTTTTCCATATGCCCGCCTCCGATTTTTTTTTTTTTTTTTCTCTACAAATGCTGTCAGTAACTTTCCCCAACTAACGTAAATTTCCTTTCAATCCTTTCCCCCCTATTTTTGTACATTGTGTCATCAATTATCGTAAATCAATAGTTTTTAAGATCCTTAATTGAATTCACTCGAATTGATTTGCTGCTGGAATCTGTTGAGTGAAATGTTTTGTTTTTTTTTTTAAAAAATACTTTGAACACCTTAAACTTTAATTGTACTTTGTATTATTCTGAAATTTTCATCTCTATTAATAATAAAGGAGAATGTGTGGCTGTTTTGGTGAATAACCTGGTCGCCTTAGACGGTTAATAAGGTAATGAAAAGTCAAGATTTGAAAGCTTTAATTGAACAGAAAAAGATTTAAAGGAGATTTGCTTTTGTTGGGCAGAGAGAGGCCGTACGCGCAGCAGTCAGAGGCGGAGGCAGAAATTTCGGACGGGGGAGAAAGAAAATTTCTAATTCAGGTAACTTCATAATAACACATATAATAATTTTTATATTTAAATGAAGGTAATTAAGTATTAATTAGAGAATTCAATTATAATAATAATTATTTGGAAGCTATTTGTATAATGTCGGTGCAGTACACTGTTAAAATTTTTGGTTCAACGTTTCACCAAAATATGGTGCATGGATAGTTGTCACCATAGCATGGTGAAACTTTACTCCATCAACTGGTGCTTTGATTGAACCATGGAATGGTAATAGGTTGAACCATGGAATGGTAATACGTTGAATCATGGAATGGTTCAACATCACTCCAACTAATGGTTTAATCAAAGCACCATATACACTGTGCAATGAATCGACATAAAATTGTATTTTTATTAATGACTTTATTTAAAATAAATCATTTCAGGTTGGCAGTAATAAATTTAAAATATTTATCAGTATCCCCACATTTTCCTGCAATAAAATTTGAAATATTTATGTTGAATTGAAATAAATAATTACATATTAAGTTTTAATATTCAATTTGAAAATTGAGTGAAGCATAAAAATCATTTGAAATAAAGGGAAATTTAAGTTATGTCTCTGACAATTTAATTTGCTTGTGAAGAATATTTTATCAAATATTCAAACTAATTTTTTTTTAATATTAAAAAACCCAAGATTGCATTACTGTTCCAATTTCAGAAGAAATGCTTCAATTTTTGCAAGCTCATGCATATACAGTAGTCTTGATAATTCAAGTCACAATTGTTTGAGTTTTCCAATAAATCCGAGTTAGTGAAAAAAAATCCAGTTTAGCTCCCAAATAATGACCAACACATACACAACATGTGAAAGAGTTACTACATCTGGTTTTTATTGTTGTTAGACGGGTCATATGTCTACCCTGAAACCACCTGCAGAAATGCCTCCTTCCCAAAGAAAACGGGATATATATAAAATCGATATACACACAAGAGCAATGTTTTTAAAAAATAAAAAAAAATTGACAAATATTTTAAGATATAATTAACCTGTTGCTATCAGCAGTAATGTAATAATTTGCAAGTACATTTTTCATTTAAATATACTACACTGAAATTTAAAAATTGCTTTTATTTCCATTTATTTATTAAATTTTATGATTTCGATAGTTCGAGGTAGTCCCTTCCACCTCGAATTATCGAGACTCTACTGTAATGGTTCCCCATAAATCCTTTAACCATCATGTAATTTTCAATACATTAAGTACAGTACAGGTGAAGTCAAACTGAAATACTGCCTATTATTACTTTGGATTTTTTTTTTTTTTTGTACATTTATGCAGTTAGTAGTTTTTGTATTATTAGTTTTTTAAAAATTTATATTGCAAATTTAATTCAACTTTTCAGAGTTTAATAATTAGGGAAACTTTAAAAAGGAAAATCAAACATTTGATTTTAATAGCATAAAACAAAATCTTTCTACTCAAATTTTAAATGCAACTATATTTTTTCATTGAAACACATAATTCTCGAAATTGCAAGCTTTCTATACAAACCTGGGAAATAAAATGGAATTTTTACAAGAAAATCACTATAAATTGTTCAAGATTTTAGCTTGCTCCCCTTTTGATTTCTTTGAAGTAGCTCAATTTTCTTGTGCTTTTAGACATTTTCCTTTGTAAATAAAAACAAACCGATGTACTTAAGAGAACAAGGCAGAAGTGAAAACTTCTAGGTGTATACTATATTACAAAAGTATATTTTAGTATTATAAATGTACGAATTACTAGTCTGCTAAAAACAATACAGCATATTTTTGTGATAATATATTAAAACAAGAATAATCGAATCGAAGAAAATCATATTAAAATAAATTGCAAAATATGTTCTGCAAGTAAATATCTTACGACTATATTTGGAAATGTGTTCAGTTTTATTTTATTTTAAAAAATGTCCCTTCCTCTACAGATAGAACTGTAACACTTAGATACATTTCCAAACAATTTACTTGTAACATTTTGAATACCATGGACATTTAAAATAACAAGAGAACAATGTTTTATTGTATTTCACAATGTACTTAATGTAATGCCTTTTTGTTTCAAACCTTAACTTTTAATCTTATTAGGTTTTTCATAACTAATCTCTAGTAATAAACATTTATCATAGTAATAAACATAGTAATAAACATAAATCATTTGAATAAACAAACACATGAATGAAAAGCTTATTTCACTTCAAAAAATTTATTTTTACACCGATTGCATCTGCTACATTATGCACAGCTTTTGAAACATTTCCATATTACTCATATATATTTTATGACAATTCAGAACATATTTATCAACAATTCCAGAAAACAATCACTTCTGACATGCATGCAAAAAAAAAAAGTCTGCTTTTAAATGAATTTTTCCCCATGGGAAAATAATGGGGTTTTTTTTCTGGCCTTCAAAGACAATAAAAATGAGAAATCAATAATGTAATGTGCAGATGAGGTTACATGAAAACATGAATATCATAATGTAAATGCAATATTATAAGTAAAAAATAAGTTCAAATGTAAACAAAATGAAGTAAAAAATACATAAAAAAAGGTGCAATGCAACACTTGAAAATAGCCGTCAAAATTCTTTATTCATAAGGAACTGTGAAAAGTTGATATTGTTTTTGGAGCTCAACTGCTTTGAAAAAAAAATAATTGAAAATTTTTCACATTTATTCTTTGGGGTTAAATAAAAGATACTTCTGAATAACCACTGAATAATTGTTATATCTATATATTGATAGAGGATAAACATCAACAAAATCCTGCAATTTCAAAATTTTAATATCTTATGAACTTTCCAACTTAAAAGATCCTATATGGAAAAAAGTGCTGCTCATAAATGTGCGACAAACAAATTTTGTACAAGTACCTTTCCTTAAAATTATTAGGATTTTCTCAAAAACTGGTTCATCATTATGAAATCCAGAGACAAGGCACATTCCTGATTTGTAAATCATACCATTTAATTCTACTTTTTTTAATGAATAAAAGTCTTCATAACCTGAAAGTAATCGTGTGATCTCTGTTCAATAATTGTTTACATCTATGATTTTCCCACTTGTCACAGAATCCTTTTTCCCTATAGGTCGTAAAGATTCCAAATTATAATAGCATTGTAGTTGTTGATGCCTTTTGGCCAACGAGTATGGCAAATTTCGATTATTTTTAATGCTTTGGGCAACATGTTTAAAGTATAAATGCTTTGCCTCAAAGCGCATTGACCAGGAACAAGTTAGTGGACCAAATGCAAGAATAAGTCGTGGATAATGTACAAGAAAATGAAATTTAGGTGCAAGTTTAACAGTAGGAAATATCTCTTTCAAAAGATTGTGATGATCTTGAATCAAGTGTGATAAATAAGACACATAAGATAAATTGATTTTTGGTGCAAGAACAATATCTACTATTTCTTTTAATGTTAAGAGAAGACACCAAGCAGGTTCAGAATCTGGAACACTTTGACCAATAAATAATGGCAGAAATCTCAACAGGCACCATGTACGGGCAGCAATCATTTTAATACCCTTCTGAAAAGGCTCTGGAATTATGGTTGGTCTGTTAGCAGCATCATGAAACCCAAATTTTGAATGCTTGATCTTGCAATTTAATTGTGATAGGGTTATATACTTCTTAAATATAAAATAATTTATAATCAACCCTAATTCAAATGGAACAACACCTTCTAGTAAATCGTGCATTGCATCTGGCGGTAGCATGTTACTGCAATGAAAATAATTTAAACAGTTAAAAGGAGAATCTGACTTTAAACCATAAACAGATGTATACTTTGAATCCATGTTTACTAATGACAGATGGTGATTATACAATTGTTTGGTACGCTGTACAAATTTAGATTCTATAAAATTAGCCTGCATATCGCTTTTTGTTGCTATGCAAAAGCGACAACAACGTACATTTGTACTAAAATTAGTTACATAGCCACCTATTTGATGAGCAGCTAAATTATCACCTATTATAGAAACAATTCCACCTTTAACATTATGAGGTATTCCTGAAATAATTATTCCATCAGTTTCTAATAACTTTAGGTCTTTTATCAGAGGTTGGAGGACTGCTTTAAAGCCGAAGTCTTTTATATCCGAGGATCTGCACAAAATAGCCAACTGCATATCTTTCACTGAAGAACGATACTTAGATGGGATGTTTCCTAGTGTAAAATAAAATGCACCTAGCTTGTGTTTTGCTTGATTACCTCTTAATGGGTTAAAAACCATAAATTCATCAAAATATAGCAGAATTTGTATATTTGGAAAAGTCTGAAACAAGGGATTGTTCTTAAAATTGGTTCCATCATGAATATCTGACAAAATATTTGCACTTTTACTTTCCGATGTAGACATTATGCAATCTAAAACTTCATTATTTTTGCAAAATGCTTGAATCGTTTTTATAATAGGTACATACTGGTAGTTTGAAACTCGAGTTTTCGACTTTAACATATATTACACAGGTTCAACCAAACCAAAGTTCTCCTTCAGAAATTTTTTCTGAGCATATTGTGATTTCATAACATTAAAAGTGGAATTTAAATTACTCGCTGCAGGATTATTTAAAACCAAGTTTAGAACATTCTCATTTACATTGTTTTCTTTAAGAGTTTCTACTATAGACTGTTTAGTTAATGAAACGGTATCTGTTTGGAATTCATTTACTGCATTTATTAATTCACAAATGGTAGAGTTGGGCAGTAAAAATTTTTCTTGCATTTTCAAAATAAATAATACAAAATTTCTATTATAGTCTGGGATCAATATTGAATTCTCCCTGAAATTTTCAACATGATTGGGAACCGAATGAGTCAATTGTGCCTGATTTCTGTTTTTGACAGGTGTTAATATCTCAGACTTAAAATCATTCAACACATAACAAGAGTGATACCTTGACAAATGTGCCTTAAAAGAAGAATAAACTGTATATTTCAGCTGACAATTCTTAAGAGGGCAGAAAATAATATCATGTTCCTTAAAATGTGAAATAAACTTACACTTTATAAATGATTTAAATCCACATGTTCTACAAGTTAATATATTTGTATTTTTAGTTTTAAATTCATCGTGTTGATACAGGTGCTTTTTAAATGACGAAAAAGTGGTAAACGTTATAGGACAATTGTTGAAGCCACAAATATAATGAAAATTAGGATCATATCTGTGAACATTCCTTAAATGTGATAAATACAAATAAACATAAGAAAAATTTTTAGCACATTGCGAGCAACAAAACATATTGATACTAAATATACAATAACAAAATTATAAAAATAACAGAAATTTACAAAATACAGTTTTTTTTCTAATTTGATACAATTTTAAATGTTAAGCTTAAGAGACATTCTTCGATAAAGGGTAAGAACTTTGCTTGGCATATTACCACCATCAATTTTCATTATATACTTTTGAATGAATTTGAGAGTGGAAATAATATTTTTTGGGTACGTAATATTTATCGTAAAAAAAAATGACATCAACATTCCAACAGCTGTTATGAAATTATTGGTTCTACAGTAAAAGCTTAACTAACCGGCATGCTGGGGAAACTACGATTTCCGGATACTTGAAAAGTCCGGATAGTTGAGTGTGACGGGAAAAATGGG
>BGPR01006794.1:11583-25519 GCA_013235015.1 Araneus ventricosus | reverse complement strand
ATTAGTGTGGCCAAAACTGGTGCAAATCGGGTTAATTTATTTAAAAACTCAGAAAAATGTTATAACTAGCAGAAAGTGAATAAAATTTGTTAAAGAATAGTATAAGTATGACTTAATATGCTTTAAACAGTCTTCCACTGTGAAATTTCCATTTCAAATTTTCTCTAAGGTGGTCAAAACTGGAGCATCTACCCTATCTCAAATTTAAAGGTAAAAAATATATCCAAGGAATATTAATATAGACAAACATTTTAGCATGCTTCCTCAACATTATTTAACAACAACGAGTAAACACGTTTCAGTGTTAATATTTCCAAACGATAAATTAACCGTAAACAGATCATATTAAATATCAACCCATTTAGAGTTAGTACAATACATTTTAATATACTTCAGAATAAAAATAAATAAGTTTCACTTTTATAAACCAAAAAAATGCACATAACTTACGTTGAATTTAGAGTGAAGCCTCGCCGTTTAGTTCCTCCGGGTAGAGTCCTCCTGAAATGGCGGTTAAAAAAGAGCTTCTTTGTGGCTTGGCTTTGATTGGCTGACACAAGTTGCCAAAACATGGTGAAAGGTTGAACCATTTGCGATGGTTGAACCATGGAATCGGGTTTTGGAAATATCAGTTGTGAACCATTTATTGGTACTTTCTCTAAATTTGCACCATTTGTTGGTTCAACATTGAACTGAAATTTTTAACAGTGTAGGAATTGTCTGACCGAACGGCAAGCAATAAAAAATGAAGATTTGTAAACATATATCTCGTAGGAAATGAAGTGTTCCGCACTGATATAGGAAAAAAATCGCAGATTATTATCTAAATCTCATAACAAAATAAAATGATAGCCAAAACAAGTGAAAATAATTAACCTATTTTTGAATCTAAAAATTGCATATCTGCATATTTAAAATAAGTGGCAAAATCAGAGGACCAATCCCCAAGTTCGAAACACTAGATCGATGTCGAAAATTTTCATTTCATATGAAAGCTTCTGACGTCTAGATAATCAGCAATGGTCCCCTACCGCCCACCATCCTCCATTTTTGAAATATATCGCAAAATGAAACTTTGGCAGCGCACCTGAGCCTCTACGACCGCCAATTCATTTCGTCAAGTTGAAACCATAGCTACAGGCTATTAATATTACGGGCGAACAGCTGGTCGCCGAAGGCGGCTAGTCTATATATTTGAAATATTTTGCAAGAACAAAAGATCAATGTCCCAGCTCCATCCACTGCACCGATTTCGTCAATTTTTATTTTATATGAAAGCTCACGACCTCTAGATACATCGTCAATGCTCGCCTCCCCATCTCCATCCTTCATTTTCAAGAGAACTTGCAAAAACACTACTTCACTGTACATTCTCTATGGGGAAAACCTTGACTGAGTCCCCAGTCTCAACAACTGGACCGATTTCGCCAACTTGTCACTTTGTAAACATAGCTAACCAATCAGAATGCTCTACGTTTATTGTGCAAGTGCAAAATTGCAATTGTCAATCTATACGGCGCTTCAAGAAAGTGCAAAATACCTATCGTAGGAACTTTATTTAGAGCGATATCATACTGCATTTATGGTTTTGAAAACTTTTAGGCAAAGTTGTGCAAAATATTAGAACTCAGAAATGTGGATTTTTCGTTTTATACCCTGTTTTACTAATCTATATGCAGTATTTAAAACTGAAAAAAAGTAGTAGCGGAGCTAGAGGTGGCGGGGTCAGCACGGAGCAAGCCAGGTTCTGCTAGTCTCTTCTTATAACAAAGGAGAATAGGTGTGGGTCGACGACCATGCCTCATGGATAATTAGTATTCATTAGTTATTAAGCGGTTATTATTAGCATTGGACTTAATAATCCCTCACACGCTGGGCGGGTGAAGAACGTATCCAAAATTCACTCATTTTTAGGCAAATACGTTGTTAACAAATCCCTTTGATAAAAGAATGAGAGTGTGGAATTACTAATATTTAATCACATTAGGTGGCAATCTTAGCTAAGCGATTGCAAGTTCCACAATGAAGAGCACTTCTTCTCTGCGACGAGATCATTCCCTGGCTTTCCAATATATTTTGACCCAGATGAAACTGTCAAGACTTTGAATTTAGAAATTTGATTTTGGACGTCCTATAAATTTGTATTTGATTTTTGTATTTTTGAATGTTTGGATGGCAGACAAGTGTCGGTGATGATTTTTATTTTGACTCCCCTCTTCAAGGTCCAACCGACCCCAAAATCAAATTATGATAATTCTCTCTACAAAGCAGGATTAAATGAGTTCAAACTAAAGCAAGGAATTGGCAACAGCATTGCATATTATTTTTAAAGATGCACACCAAGAATTCAGCTTTACCATCAATTCTGGTACCATGGGCGTATATTTCATAATTTAAACAGAATCTAAATGAATAAATTACTCGCCAACAGGGTTAAAATCAATTTCCTGAGTAATATAACTAAAATATGATGAAAGTTATTTCATTTTAACCCTTAAATGCCCAGTGTTGCTTTAGGCAGCGCGCCCAATTTTGTCTTCTGAAATCTTGAGAATAAGACTGAAGCTCTGTTGCCAATAGGATACATACTGAAAATTCTATTATATCAATTTGCAACATGTAGATGGCAGCCTGAGTACTGATTAAAAAAATATTAATAAATTGATGTTTTTCGCTTGTGGCTGCATCTTTTTTGCTTTGTTTGCACGCTTGAGAATGCCGTATTTTATTATTTAATCTGCTTATCCGGATTAGCAGTTTTTAAATTTCATTTGTGTTTAATATCATAGAATTTCATCAAGGAAATATTTTTCTGCAATAAATCCCAGTGTTGCCAGTTGTAACAAACTGTTGTTTAGCATAAACTATACTTAAAACAAAATAGGATTTTTTTTTTTAAAGTACTCTTCCCATGTTTTATTCAAGAAATGAAAGCCAAAAATCATTTTAAATTCAATTTTTTTAAAAATCGGGACCTTAAGGGTTAAATTCCTTAGGTTAAATTTTCTTATACGGTTTTAGCGACGAAGTGTGAAGGAGAAGTGCTTTCCATAAGTAGGGCATTTGTTTTAAAAGTGAGGAAAGAAAACTTACCGCGAGGACGCGAAGCGTCCGATGCACCTCCACGTCACATTAGGATTTGAGCTTTTAAATAAATTAGTCATTTATTAATTCGAGTTTGAGAAAAAATCAGATGGAATAAATAAGGGGGATCATAAAAAGCTGGGGAAAAGCTACTGCTATTGAAAGAATAAAAATTTAGTGGAACTAAACTGCATTTTGTGCGAATGTGGTGTGGAATTTCTGAAAAAAGGGGGTTTTCGCGTCCAGATCCGTTTTTCATGTAAATAACAGAGTAGCATATCATTTAGTGATTAAGTGGAAGGCAAATAAAGAATAAAAAGGACAGAGACGAAGCAATTTCGAAGGAAAATGGTGAAAGTTTAGAGTTAGAGCTCTCGGTAAAAAACGCGGGTTTGCACATCGTAGCTGGTTGATTAAAATCGAAACGCAAAATTTAGAAGAAATCACGGGTCATCGATTGTGCTCACATCCCGTCGTCTTTTGACAGATGTTAAGTTTTCATATGTGCAATCCAACATCGCTCTGGGTCTCTTTCGTGAACTTGGAACGGCTGGGTCGTATGGTGGTAAGTTGTAACACTACGTTGGGAATCTGGGGTAATTTGTAGAAGACTTTTTTAGAAATAATTTTCATGAAATCCAAAACAGGGTCAATTTTGAGATCATTATGTATGAGTTTGCGTCTGACGTACCAAGGAACGTCAACTGTCCTGACTAGCTGTTGATTTTGGAAAACTTGAATATTCTGTAATTTTTTCAGGTTTTTAATTGAAGTGGTACCCCACGCATTTTGCTCCCCCAGATTTTAATAGCTTCCCCCTCCCAATTTCATCCGATTTTAAATCCTAAATTCGAATTCTTAAATTTTATTTTAATTAAAAGCACTCTTATGAATTAGATGTGGAGGTGCATCGGACGCTTGGCTTCCGCACTGTACTCCGTAACGCAAATTCCGTTCCGTTCCCAAATGGGGGAGCCATAAAGCAGGACGTGTCTAAGGATTGCTTTATAGAGCAGAAGCTTGTGCTTGATGGCTAATTTACTCTTTCGAGCAAGTCGCCTTCCGAGTGTAAAACGCGTGGATTTGGCTTTGATTACTGCTTTTTGAATGTGGGAATCAGAAGATAATTTAGTATCCAAAATTAAATCTAAGTATTTATATTCAGAAACAAAGGGGATGGGCTGGACAAAAATTTGGAAAGGGTTTAAAATAGGCATTATACGTTTTTTGGTGAACAAGAGGCACACACATTTACTCAGGTTAACTTTGATTTTCCAGTCGGTGAGTCAGAGCCGTAACTGAGACACGTAATTTTCGACGGCTTGGGAAGCAATGTCGGGGTGTTTGTGCTTTGTTAAAATTACTGTATCATCTGTGAAAATCGCAAGGTGAGAGCTGGGGATTTTTCGATATGTCGTTTACATAGACATTGAAAAGGGCAGGAGAAAAGAGGATTCAGTGGCGTACCTACATAAAATGGCGCCCAGGGCAAATATCAAAATTGCGCCCTCTCCCTTCTTTATCTTTTGAAAGGTGATTCTAAATTTTTTTCTGAAACTCACTTTTTCTAAGCGTTTATTTTTTAGTAAGAGAAGCTCTCACTGTTCTTAAAAGTAAAAGGGACCTTGCTTTCGAATTTCAGAAGTCCAATAGTTTTTGGAAATACAGGGATGAGATATTTCGATTTCGTAAAATCCATCTACGAATGTTTTTCGTTCCAGTTATCTTCCTTCTATTTAACTTGATTTTCTCATCTTTTTTTTCTTTCAATTTTCAACTGGAATTTGAATTGTAATGTTGATTTTCAGTCGCTCTAACTCCCTTGTCTTGTGTTTCATTGTGTTAGATTCCAGAAAACTCATAGCATACCATCAGTACCAAATAAATCGATTCATGTTCGAGTGTATTTGAAAGTAGCTAAATATCACTTTTCAAAAATAAGGTGAAAGCATGAGATAAATATGCTCATTAATGGCAGCAAAGTGGAATTTTATAAATTTAGATTTACTCGCTTTAAGCAGAGTAAAACTGAAATTAACAAAACTCGTCATAAGGTTATTCATGTACGTTTTTAATTAAAGTAAAAAAAAGAACTAAAGTACTGTAATAAACTACAATTAAGAAATAATATAATACTTAAAATTTTTTTTTGAGATTTAACGCATTTTGCAACAAAGGGGGAGGGAAAAACAATCTGACGGCAAAGTTATAAGCCTTTGTGTTGGAACACGACTGGTAAGATTAGACTTCTAAAAGACATCATTCCAAACTTTATAGAGTCGATAGCTTAAACTCGACATTTTAATTAAAAATTAAAGCACTAAAATTGAAGTGATTTGTTTAAAATTTAAATTTGAAAAGATTTTTCAAAATGTTCCTTTTGCTTGGAATAAATGAAAAAATATACATTATTGACATCATATTCCAAAATAACTTCGTAAATGGGCATTATAATATCATTTTTGAGATTTAATTATTATCATGATCATGAAAATAACCTTCAAAATTACTTTTTACAGCAATATACAAAAGAAAGTACAAAGAATAAGCTTTGTTATTTTATTTGAGAATCATTTTTTTGGAAAAAAATCTGCTGTAAACGCAGTAGAACGTTTGATATATATTTTCCACAATTTGAATTTTAAATCTTCCTTTTTTTTAATTCTATCGCATTTAAAATGTAAATTATTTTTTTAAAATCTTCCTATTCAAGAAAAATTAATTAAAAAACATGCTTTTCAATGTTAATTTAAGATTTTGTTGTAAGGCATCTAATCTAGGAAAATGTTAAATCTCCCATCATCAAGGCATCAAATCACCCACTCCAGTTTGAAAGCAATGTCACTTTCCACCAAGAGATCTCGTATCAAAACACATACACTACTTTCGTTCTAAAATGCTTGAACATGTGCTAAATATAAGAATTACAAACACACACAAAAAAGTGACTCATATTTAAGTAATGTTTTTAGGTTGATGTTTTTAGGTTTAGTGATATTTTAATGATTTGACAATAAAGGCAAATTATAATGTGTTTTTTGACAGTAAAATTTATTGGTGACAATAGATTCAGTGAAGAAAGAAAGCGCTTCACACTTCGGCGGAAACTGAATTTCTCTTCATTGTGTATTTGTTCTCGATAAACATTTAAGAAGCTGCATTAATTTATCTTGATTTCAGTGTCCATACGGTCTGATAAAATTTATTTGCATGTATTTGTAAAGCTTTATGCGATCTTTTCTTTCTTTCACTTTCTGTATTTATAAGCCTAACAGACAAATTTACGTGTTTGGCAAAACAACTGCATCTGGCTTTTCCGAAATAAAATTCAAAATAAATCACTACCGTATTTTCAATATAAAAATTATGCTAATATATGCAAATATTCAGGATTAAAAACAGTGTAAAGATAGCAAAAATATTTAAATAAAATAAAAACTTTAATATACCACGTTTTTAAAACGGACTAAAAAGTATAAAATAATTTCTTCTAGCCTCATACAGATTTATAACCCCATACAGAATTAAAACGAAAAACGTGGGGCGCATGCAATAGATAATTGATGCATAAATAGTTTATTTCAGTCACTAACAATTTTATTGCAATGGAAATGATATGAACTGTTGTGTGAGTTTTCTCAACGACAGCTACTCCCGACACTCCTTACTATTAAATATTGCATGCGCCCCACGTTTTTCGTTTTAAATCTCTATGGGGCTAGAAGAAATTATTTTATACTTTTTAGTCCGTTTTAAAAACGTGGTATATTAAAATTTTTATTTTATTTAAATAATTATTGTCTGCTTTTTAGTCTTGTGTGTGTGAAATTTTGCAATCGATTTTAAACATCTTGATGAGATTATGACAGAGACATGTGGCAAAATTCAGGTTTATTTCAGTTTCTCTTCACCTGATCATAAATAGAAAATTGTTATTTTCCTGAAAAATCAAGTTGCGTGACGCAGAGACCTTCGTGAAAACAACTAGCAACTGCGCAACATTTTACTTCCCCCCCCCCTCTAGAATTTTACGGCAAACAAATTATTGTCACTCTGGTATAGCAAACTCTCCCCTCCGAACTTCAATCCACTTTTCGAAGTTCCCCCAATATTCGCCGCGAAATTTCGTGGAATTCACTTCTACAAATAACTCGAGATTCCCCTTCCTCGCTATTCACGAGTGACGCCTGGACAGCGCCATCTATCGGAGCTCTGGGTCGGTAAAACACAAAATATGAAATAAAAAATTAACAGACAAACAGACAGACAAGAAAGCAAGTTAATATTGCATTGTCATCTAGTTCTGAGCTATGTTTAAAGTTTAAAGTCTCCAGCTCATCGGGAAGTTAGTTTAAAATCGATTGCAAAATTTGTACCGAACAGACAGACAGATAAGAAAGCTAGTTAATGAAAACGTGGTAAAATATGTAACATAAAGAGGAACAGCCTGTTGTCTGCTTCAGCTGATAAACGAACGCAGCGCCGCTCGACAGAAAACATGGAAGCTCAACGCACTTCAGCTCCGCCGCTTCTATTGAAAGTTTCGAACAATAATGATAGTTAATTACAAAGTCAAGGTGCTTCCTTATGGTTTGAGATAAAAGAATGAAACATCTATATTTTTTTCATCTAAAAATTTGTACTATTTCTAGTATTTTTACTACGGCCTTATAAAGGATTAAGTAAGCCTACGTAGTTAAAAATAAACCCAGCAGATTACTAAACCAATGGGGAAGGGTTTTGGACTGTTCTAGTATTATTGGGTTAGTCAGTGGGGAAGGGCTTGGACTATTTCTAGTATTTTTACTACGGCCTTAAAAATAGGGAAAAATAGCGGTCGAAAGATAGCAGGGTCTTTTCATCAGTGGAGTAACTAGGGAGGGGCAGGTAGGGCACGTGTCCTGGTCGCTGTTGCCAGAGGGCACAAAATGAAGGAATCAATTGGCTGTATTCAAAAGAAAGGTGTAGCTCTTATTCCCAAAATTCTTAAAAACTGAAATGATTTCAACAAAGTATTGGAGTCATTTTCACAACTCGGAATCCTCAAGCTCGCTGCGACAAAATACCAAATTATAATATTATGTCTCAGAGATTCTCTAACCAAAACGCTCATCAAGAAATTAAAAGCTCGTTTAGAACTCCCACCGCGACAAATTTGTCAACAACAGGCAAATTTGCAAACAAAAGGCAACAACGTTAGGAATCAGTTGTCACCGCAAGGTTTCTGATTGTTTCTCACGGTATGCCTGCTTCATACTGACTGGCAGTGGCGGACTGGACAGGTTGTCAACTTACCTGTTGAATCCGTGTCTGAATTCTCGACGAAATCTGCCGACCGGATTCATTCATCTTTTTAAAAAATTTCCGATTTTCACTTCTATCCATTTAAATAATATTAAGTATGCTAATGCACTTTCAGAAATCCAGACGCAAATATAGAATACTGAAATGCTTCGTATTTGTTATTAATTAAATTGTCACACACGAAGGTGTTTTTCGCCCTTGAAACATAGTTGGCAATGAAAGTTCGCAAAGGCGGCATAAACAAGAGATCCAATTCTTTTAAAAATATTTATAATTAACAAAGTCATAGTACTCTCTGCTTGAGGGGAAAAAAAAAATGGTTTAAAACCTGCCTGAAACAAATACATCGTCTGATGTCATAAATCGATCTCGTGGAAGCTGTTATTGCGGTTGTCCTTAAATACCCACTCTGTTTGCATTTTAAGTGTTGCCAACCGCAAATGACTAAACTTTCTCCGATCAGGTTCGAATCAATTATTTGAGATCATGGCACGAAATTGGAAAAAATTACTTAGGGGCACTACAAACCTCGGATCCAAAAAAAATTCTCGATAAATATAACGAAATGTCTTACATAAATGTTTTTCTGGGAAGTTAATATAAGTAATTAATACTGTATGCTAGTGCACCTCAAGAAATCCAGTAACAAATCTTAAAAAACTGATATGCTTCAAATTTTTAATTAATTAAATTCTATATTTCAGGCAGTGACGGATTTCCGCACAGGTGTTAGAGGCGGCCGCCTCGTGCCTTGAGACGATAGGGGGGGGGGGCCACAAAATCTATGCTAGAAACATTGCTGTGCTAAGCCGACGGCGAACTTATGATGTTGCAGTCTTGTTTCTAGTATAATCCTCTTCTCACAAAAAAGTTTCTCCCTCTTTGCTTTAAAAAATTGATGAGGTTACGAAAACAGCCAAACAAAACATTGGGGGACATAAGACACTTAATAAATAAATTAAATACATTACTTAGATTGTAGTTCGTCGATAACTATTGGAAGATTCAAATTTTTTTTAAAGTATCATTTGTGGTAAAACCTTCATAATGTAGCTTCTCTTAGAGTGCAAGTAAAATTCACACAACTGCAATGCAGATATCTTTCTGAATTTTAATGGTATTCAACTTTAATTTTCATATAAATTGCCCTATGTATGTGGCTTTGAAGTTTTGAAAGAAAATTTACGCTATGTCCCGCACATGCGCAATAAAATTTATTTAATGCAAATAATCATATTTACTCTAATATCCATAGTATGAACTTCAAATTTTAATGGAACACTTCTGTAACACATTTTCAAGTATTCTGTAAGCTTTGTATTATTTGATGGAAAACTCTGCATGTTATAAGCAAAAAAACATGCTGGAAAATTTAATATTCTTTAAGAAAACCTTTATAACTTCCAAAATATACTTGTTACTTTTACGAAAATGCATGTAAGCAATGAACTTATTAAACCAAACCATCGATGAAATTTGTAAATCATTATCAGCTTTCTATGGAGCGGGGTAGCCCAGATTTTTTTCTTCATCATCAATTTCTGGTCAGTCCTCTAAATGCCGTCGTGACCGAATCTTCCCTGTAAACTGAGAGTTGAAGCCTCTTCTTTACATGATCGAAGTTCTAGGAAAATCCTTTCAGCCTTTCAGGAGATTTGAAAGTCATTGCTTTATTTTACGATTCAAATTTTCATTTTTTTTTAACAAGAGAACTTTTTAGAAGAAAGGAACGATGAAAATGGTTTTAATGATTTACTTTGTAGAGCTTAAACTAGATAAAATTTTTAAAAAATTATCTTAATTCATTTCAAAGTTCTGTTTTTAAAAAAATTCGGGAGGATACTTTTATTATTTCTCTCCTTTTTTGCCTGTATTGTTATTAGAATATACCATTCTGTCCTTTACGACAGAGTTGATAAGAGAAATGTAAGAAATAGAAGAAATGTAAAATTGTTCTCAGTTTATGGTAAAATTCATTATAGTTTATAAATATAAGTTGGTGATTTATAAGCTCATTTCTCCTTTTTAACTGAATAAGTTTCCTTTATTAAACGTAAGTAAAAAAAAATATTTATTAAAAACAATTTTGAAATGTTTTTCGTATTTAATATAAAATTCGAATGCTTGGTCACTGTTATGTCCATCTCATCTAGATAGATGCAAAAACCGAAAGAAATCATTACTATTCAATTATTTTACATTATCAAACGAAAAATATCTCTGTTTGAAGTAAATTGAAAAAGATAAAGGGAAGCAAAGGAACTTTAATTTCTTTATCTATTTGATATAGTATACATATAATGTTATGAAAAATGACATAGAATATAGACTTTAACAAGGCTAAAGTACACTATCTGATCAAAAGTATCCGGACACTTTAGGATATTCATATTTTTTAGAATTTCTCCGGAACCGGAAGGCTAAACCGACTGCCCTGTAACTTCTACCATGTAAAGAATTGACTCTAACTCACATTTTACAGTAAAGATTCTGTCACGAGAGCAATTAGGGGGGACGGGGCACCAAAAAGGAATGAAGGCGAAAATGGAGTTTGACATATCCTGTTTCACAGAAAGCTAATGACGCGATGTAACTTTCATCTATGGTTAGGTTTGTGCATAATGTTTACATGCATTTTCGTAAACACAGCACAAATATTCTGGAAGATATAATGGTTTTCTTAAAAAAATCCCAAATTTTCCCGCTTGTATTTTGCTTATAAAATGCAGAGTTTTTCCACCAGATTATACAAAACTTACAGAAAAAGTGACAATATGTTAGAGAAGCATTGCGTAAAATTTGGGGATAAATAATTTGAATATGAAAGAAAATATGAGTATTTGTAGTAAATAATTTTTTACTGCGCATGTGCGAGATATATATGTTTCTTTCAGAGGTTAAAAGGCAGATATGTAGGACAACTTATATAAAAATTCCAGTCGAATAGCATTAAGATTTAGAAGATATCGGCATTGCAGTCAACAGAATTTCTCCTTCTTTCTAAAAGAAACAAAATGATGAGGTTGTATCCACAAACTAATATTTTTTAAACTTGAATTTTCGAATAATTTTATAGAATTTTACAAAGATTGAATGTGCTGAATACCCAGGAATACTTATAAATAAAATTCATAATTTAAATTGCAGTTCGACGATTTTTATCTGAAGATTCAAGTTTAAAAAATATTAGTTTGTGGATAAACGCTCACCATTTTGCTTCTCTTAGAAAGAATCAGAAATTCTGTGCACTCCACTGCCGATATCTTTCTAAATCTTAATGGTATTCGACTGGAATTTTCATATAAGTTGTTCTACATATCTGGCTTTGAAACTGTGAAAGAAAAATTACGCTATATTTCGCACATGCGCAGTAAAATTTTATTTACTACAAATGCTCATATTTTCTCAAGTATTAAAAGTATTTATTCCAAATTTTTACGCAATGCTTCTCTAACATATTGTCACTTTTTCTGTAATTTTCGTAAAATTTGGTAGAAAACTCTGCATGTTATAAGCAGAAAACAAGCGGGAAAATTCGGAATTTTTTAAAGAAAACCTTTATATCTTTCCGAATATTTGTGCTACGTTTACGAAAATGCATGTAAACATTACGCACATCAAACATAACCATTCATGAAAGTTACATCGCGCTGTCAGATTTCTGTGAAACAGGATGGGTCAATCACCATTTTCGCCTTCATCCCCTTTTTCGTTGCCCCCCTAATTGCCCTCGTGATCGAATCTTCACTGTAAAATGTGAGTATAAGTCTATTCTATACATACAAGAAGTTCAAGGACAAACGGTTTAGCCTTTCCGGAGAAATCCTAAAAAATCTGAAAATCCAAAAGTGTCCGGATACTTTTGATCACATAGTGTATATTCTTTGTAAAAATGAGAGAAAATAAACGTTAGAAATCAGAAAAATAGCAATACAAAAATTAGCTTCAAACTGAATGACGAAGATAAACATAGACCTAGAATTAAAAGCATAAGTAAGTTATTTTAAGTTACACATTTGTATCATCAATAGAATTTTTTTAGGAGGGGGCCTCAAAATAATTTTGCGCCTCGGGTCTCATATCGTTAAAATCCGCCACTGATTTCAGGATGTTAATATAAATAACTAATCCTAATTATGCCAATGCACTTTCAGAAATCCAATAACAAATCTTAAACTCTAATATGTTTCCCATTTGTGTAGAGCTATCCACTTGAAAAACATCATCATCCTGAAAAAACATCTTTATTTTTACAAAGAACAATCTAGAGAAAATTAAATGTTTTCCTTCCACTGTATAAGTTCTTGCTAAGCTGCCTGCAAAAGCATTTCATTGACAGTAATGGCGGAAGACCTACAAGTAAAAAGTAAGAATTAATAATTCATTCGTTAAAAGATGAGATACAATCCGACTACAATTATTTCTAGGAAAGCACTGTTATTAATGAGACAGCGAAAAATATTGATAATGTATATTAAACAGAACCAAAAATATATTATCTTTGACGACTTCATAATCTCCTCAAAAAATGAACTCGGAAGTTACGTTTAAAAAATATTTAATTTGATATTATAATAACGCCATTAACTGTTATTAGAATTATTTATATAAGGAGGTGAAATAATAATTTAGGTAGAACAAATTCTATGCATTTCTTAAAAAATAACCTGTCTTCTTCTAGAGAGGAAAACTCAAACTCTTCCCCTTCATTCAATCACGACAACATTCAACAATTATCACGGTTGAAGTAGGTTGAAAACAACTTAAAATTATTAACTTATTTTCGAAGATTAGAGGTCAGGATTTTACAAACTACGAATCTAGACCCTAAACAGGAAGTTATCACTGAAGATAAGAAAATTACAGCGCATATTCTTTTGAATAATATTTTATCTTACGTTATGAAAAATAACAAAAAAATCTTAATTAAAATATTTCCGATAGAATTTGACAAAGAATTAAAGCAAATTACCAAAAATATGAAAATTACCAAAATTTATGTTTAGTGATATTTTTTTTCATATGTGGTTCAGAGTTAAGAGTGAACGAAGAGGTAAAAGTTAAGTTTACGGTGCACAGCCGTTCCTCCCCACTTAGGATCGCCAATATTTTGTCGCCAAGAGAAAGATGGCTTGGCGATGTGAGAACATTTGTTTTGGGAAGGCAGTGAGCATTTTATTGTTTGCTTGTGGACTAGTGATGGGAAAACCCGTTCAGTTGAAAGATTCGACTCAAAGTCGTTCGTTCACCATTTTGACCCGTTCGTTTCAAGTCGTTCGCGAACGAACGACTTAGGCTCTTTCGTTTGGGAACGAATGAGTAAGCTCTTTCGTTCGGAAACGAATGAGTAAACTCTTTCGTTCGCGAACGAATGAGTCGGGTTCTTTCGTTCGCGTACGAATGAATCGGCTCTTTCGTTCTATCGAACAATTTGAAGCTCTTTCGTTCGCCTTCATTCTTTTCTTGTTTGTGTTGTGACTCACTGAGCGAGCTGTTGATAGATTGTAGTCGTGGGGTGATGGGGAATGTCTCGTAGTCGTGGGGGGGG
>BGPR01006794.1:0-11183 GCA_013235015.1 Araneus ventricosus | reverse complement strand
GAGCGGGATGAGGGAACTTCTTTTGTAATTTTGATCTTCCTTCAGTTATTGTTTGGCTTCTGATGGAGGCGTATTCTTTAATGCTTTTCAAAAGTGGGGGGTTTTGTTTTCTTAACAAGAGCTCACTTTTACTTTTCGCCATATAACGTAACTTGATAGTATGACTCTTTTGGCAAATGTTTAAGGTGGGATCCGTAGATAAAACTACACTATCACTAATTATAAAAGTACTTCGTCTTTTGAGAGGCTATATCACTATTTATAATATCGTCAGTTGATTTTAAAAGATCTTGTAATTTAAGAGTTAGGAAGTAATCCAGTTTTTATTTATATTTTTATTTGACACAACTTTGGTTTTATTATTACATTTACTTTGAAGAACTATTGCAGACATTTAGAGTTTCTAGTTAATTATTTAATGATATAAACCAGTTATCAAAATATCAATAAACTTACTGTTGGAGTTTGTAAAATAATTTTTACTACTTTTCATAACTACTTATATCGAAACTGCGTTTTTGAACTTAATGACTTCTTCCTGTATATTTTATAAGCATGTTGCGAGTTAATACGCAATATATTGTGTTAGTTGAAGTTTAATCATTTACCGTTTTACCATTTCAGTAGCGGTGGTTTCCTTTCAAAACCACATGTTTAAAAATTGTTTTCGTACCAGCGAGATATTTGAACATTGTATATCCTTTATGGACATTGAATTAAATCACCATTTGACATTTACTTGTTTTCTTTTTCAATGTATAATAAATAAATAAATAAATAAAAACCAACAGTTGCTTCTAAATCTATAATTTTATATAAATTTCCTTTCAAAAATAGTTATCGTCTTAAAAAATAATAACTTAGAAGAGCTTCTGACTTATTTTATTGTATTTATTTGATTAAACGTTAAATTTTTATTACAAATTTTTTAGGGGAAGGTTCGTTAGTGTGGTGTGGAATTTAGATTAGAAATTGAGTATCCGTGTTCACATACCGTATTTCTAACAGGAAATTAGAGGTTAAACTCTGTAAGATGGTAATTTCGAGTTAAATGGACGGAGGCTAAAAAATACTGGAGCAAATTTAGTGATGATTTTCGTTCTGAGATAGTTAGAACTCCCGGCAAAACGCAGGGTTTGCTATTCATTGCGATTTAATTTGGTAAAGCAGTTTTCTCTTCATGAAAATGTCTCTTTATTAAGTTGCAGTTCAGAAGAAAGCACTGCAAGTATTTTTTTATTAAATAAAACTAATATAATATTTATAAATAGATTTTAAGAATCTTTAATAGAAATGGGAATTAGTAAAAAATAATTAATGGTGAACGAAAAAAAAATCTTAAAAATTATTCCTTTATATAGTTTATATTCGGTCTAAGAACGTTAATTTATTATTCTTCTTGAGTAGCAGAAAACGTTGTAACAATATCAACGTAGTTCTAAAGTCTTCATTCTGAATTTTTTTTTACAGAAATGAGAATGAAAGGATACTATATATATAATATATTGCTCATTTGGAAGATGTAATGGCTTAATAAGACAATTTATTTTACATTAATATTTCAGAGTAAATCAAGCTGTCAAACTACTTTATTAATGGTAAAGAATCTATTCGTCTTACCCTCTGCCCCAAACATTTAATTGCGGATCAGTTTCAAGAAAGTTGATTTCAGTATATTGAGTATAAAAAAATGCAAACTTAAAATGAAAACATAATTTTAATGAAAATAGTAAGAAAAAATGGCTAAATGTTTTTAATACAATTTATATACTATCGATTTAATCATGGATTTAATCATTTTTAAATTATAAAGCAACAAATCTTTTAGAATTATTGAATAACATAATATAAAAATTACAAAAGGTAACTAATTAGGAATACTGTCAGAATAATATTCTTAAATTTAAACGTTACTTGATTTTAGTTTCAATAAGCTCGAGTGCATGGCTTTTATAAATTAAATAAAAGTTTGAAAGTACAGAAAAAAAAAAATCTTGAGGCCCCCAAAAGTTGAGACGCCCCTAGGCAATTAACTACTTTGCCTATTTAATAACCCGCGCCGCTGTATAAGCTCACGTATTCCGGCGTCCCTTTAAATCCCGTAATTCCATTTACGTTAAGAAAAAATGCCTTACATCTCATCCCTCACCCCAATGGCCTTGACACCAACACCCCGTCATCCTTCTTGTTTCCAAGGTCGAGCTGCGGCGGAGAAACATGGTGAATCACATAGAAATCTACGATCCAACCAAAATTCATCCAAGGTCAACTGCCATTTTTCTGAGCGCCATTACAGACCCCCCCCCCCGGACGCGGGCAGTTAGGAGCGTCTAGCCCCTGCCCTCTAACAACCAACATTCCGGAAGTTTCCTCTCTCGCGCCATCTCGTAGAGAAAATAGAAAGCTTCAAGTTTGAATGTAAATAAAAATCTCTTTTTATACAAGTTGCTTTTTACAGTATCTGTCATTTTATATGAATATTAACATTATTAATTATCAGAACTACAGAGATTAATAGGATCTGGTAGGGTAAAATAGGGTTAAAATACCCTCCATTTAGAGTTTCACTTAAAAGGCTTTTATCAAAATATTTTTTAATGAAACTTTTTTGTTTTATCAATAAATTGCACATTTTAAGAGTAACATTATATGTGTTTTAATAGTAATCATATATATATAAATGTTTGTATGGAGATAGTGTTAAATTATATGTTTTGTATATACATTTTACCCCATACAGGTGAAAATTGACATGCAAATCTAAAACAGTAGCAAATGATAAAAAAAAAATGAATTATTTGTTGCAATACTGTGGTTTAGTAATAGCATTGAAAATCAGGTTAAAAAATTGTTTTTGGATTAAAAAACATCATTTGTAACTTTGACCAAAAATAAAGAATTTTTTCACCCAACATTGTATGATTGTGTTTATTATTTTTCTTTAAACGATAATGGCACCTATTATTAAATTGTAGCTCATTTAAAATTATTCAATCGCCTTCATTTTTATCTTTTTCATACAAAAATTATCATTTTTCAAATATTTCACCTTATATTTATCTCCTTCAACAGCCATAATTTTGCGAATGAATTATTGCTTGCCTTCTTTTCCCCCCAAATATAATGCTTTTATCCCATTGTTATACAATGTTCAGGTATAAGCCAGATACTTCTTTTGCATATAAATTTTTTTCAAGCTTCAATATTATTTTTATTTTCTCGACCTTTTGTTCATGGCGAGCGAGTTTCGCCTTTCAGTTTTAGCCTTTTTAGAATATCTTCACTTGTTAAAATTTCTCCAGCACTTGCTTGTATATATGTTTTTGCTTTGAATCATTCATGTGTGCAATTGCAAAATCTGAGGCTTTTCATGATATTTTCCATTTCAAAAGTTTTACACCATCAGAAGATTTTTATTATAAACCACCCTCTTCAATTATTTCATTTTATATCTATTTTAAAATGTCAAGAACTTTGGTTTACCTTGTGAAATATTTAAGAACAGTAATGACTGTAAAACAGAAACATGACAATGAAATCCTAGATAAAGTAAATTTCCTCACTACAATTCATTATGAACAAACACTTTTGTTTATTTGACTTAACTTGTTATGGCTTGGGATATTTCTGTTTAAATAATTTTTAATTTACTATAAATGAATAGTTTATTTAAAAAATCGTGCTGTATATATCCTTCATAAGGAGCAAAGTGTTAAGTCTAACCTATAATCTGTACCCAACCATGAAAATTTAAACATATAACTTTTAGCATAAACTGGTACACTTCTTTCTAATGCCTCTCACTTTTAAGGAAATTATGGAAAAAATATCAATTGAGGAATATCTGTTGTTTTAAAAGCCGACCCACCTGACCATGACCCATTTTGTACTATATTCACAGTTTATACTTTACTTGATAAAGATTAGGGTTTTATTATTATAATTCGTTAATAATGTGCATTAATATTAATGTATATAATATGTGTTTATTTATATAAAATATGTTTGAAACATGAATGTAAGAAATATACTTTTGCTATGTGTTCGAGATCCCCTGACTAATACAATGTATTAATTACTAAATTTAACGTTTAAAAAGTAGTTTTTAAATAGCTAGACGGCGTTTGCATTTATCATTTGGAACAGATAAGCAAAAAAATGCTACTAGTTTTGCTTAAATAGCGAAATAATGACATGAATTGGAGTTCTTCCCTTGCGCGTTTTCAAGTTTTTCATCGTAGCTCGCGTACACCCGGATAAGCTTTCTATTTTTTCTACGAGATGGCGCGAGAGAGGTCGGATCGGATCGGAATTGTAGATATGTTATCTCTCGATCCTTCGACCTCGAGAATAACAGGTTCTACACAGTTCGCGAACTAGTATAACAGGGTCACACAGTTCGCGAACGAGTATAACAGGGTCCGCACTAGTGATGGGTCAGATTCGTTCCTTTTACGGACTCGGATCCACGGATCCGAGTCCGGCTGCGGATCCGGATCCGCGGATTCGTTCCGACTCCGAAAAAATGGATTTATAGCCCATAATTACTTTAATAATCTTTATTATTTAACTCATATTTTAATATAATTATGAATCATAATTAATAACATAATAATTTTAATTAGATAATTAATTGCATTGGTATTAATTTTAATTAATAATTATAATTAGATAATTAATTATATTGATTATAATTTTAATAATTAATTTTAATTATTATTAATTATTTTTTTAATTGACATTTCTGTTAATTATTTAAAATTTCGTTAGTGAATTTAATGGAACTTTGCAAAAATCTTCAGTATTTTGACGCTTTTGATTTCTATTATCTGGTTAGGACTTCCCATGAATATCATTTAATTTGATGGAAACAATATATTTACTGAAGCGTTCAGTAATGAAATTTAAGCTCAGATTTCTTTCTAATTAAATATCAAGTTTTCAATCTTGATGAGCTCCATACAGTAAAAAATATTTTAATCATCATCAAGGAATATTAAACAACTCTTTGCATTTATCAAAGATCTACTGCTGTTAAAATCTGTTATTAAGTACATTGATAAAATGTAATTTTTAGTGAATTTCAGGCAGTTGAATCAAATGCTTTTAAATTTTGAGCAAATTATGAATGTCATTTAAATATGCCTTTCTTAAAGCGTGCATGCATGGCAAGGTCGGTAGAGCGCCGTGTTACGAATCCCACTGGCCCGGGCTCGAGCCTGAGTCTTTCTTTCGCGGTTGCTGCAAGGCTAATGTTTTCGAGAATTTGAATTTAGGATATTCTCTTTTTATAATATATATTCAGCTTCTTATTCTATTTTACTCTTTTATTTCCAAACTCAATTTATTATTAGATAAATTTTTAATAATTCCTAGTGTCCAAAATCAAAAGGTATAAAAATATTTTTCGATGGCCTTTAAATTACTCACACGGAAGAAATATTATTTCTTAATAATTTCTAAATTGCGTTTCTAATTGTTGACTTATTTTAAGCATGTATAACAAAAATTCTTGACTATTTGAAAAAAGTCCAGGCTCAAAATTTTCTTTTAAATGGTTTTTTTTTATCAAATCCATTAATTTTAATTTATCGAGATTTAACTAATGAAAAGATTTTTGATATTGTAATCTTGAGTTAAGAATAAAAAATTATAATTATTTTAATTATAATTATTATTATTTATTTTTACTAAGAAGTATGTCAAAGAAGGTAGTTTAGCAATTTTTATAATATGTTGCGAATGCAATTTTTTTCTGTTTAGGAGAGAAAGCTATTTTGATAGTAGATAAATTAATTCAGAAAATACAAAAACATTGCATTAGCATTGGAATCTTTACTTAATTTCAGTGCAGTTGTTCAGAACACCAACAACTGAGTGAAAAATAGATTACAGAATTCCATTTTATGCAAACATTAAAAAATTATTGTAAAATGCAACAAAAAGATATGCCATTTCAAATTAAATAATAGCATGTAAAAATAGTAAAATTTTCGTATTAGATACAAAACAATATGATATGGAATACAAATATATAATTAAAACTGCATAACTGCATTGAGATGCAATTTTTTGAATTCGGGCAACCTTATTGAATTAGCTTCGCAAAGGGTTAAATATGCAATTACGATTTATAAAACGATATTTTGAAATTAGAAATTTATTTTTAAATACTAAGCAAATAAACTATTATATTATTGAAATAATAAATTTTTACAAAAGCTTTTAACCTATTCAACATAGGTTTGAAGAGCCACAAACATCGTATTCAACAATGTCCCATATGTACACACATGAGATTAATTTATTACAAAATTGTATAAAACGTAGTGTGAGAGCTTTACAAGAAAAATATAAAAGAACCACTTTAATTTTAATATTTAAAAATAAACTTGTTATTTAAAGATTTTTTCTTAATACATATTTTGTAATTAAACGAATTTCGAATTTTATAATATGCTCTCTGTATGTGCGTTTCACTTAAACAGACTTCCTTTGAAAAAATAAAATTAAATAATTCTATTAAAAAATGGTGGACAGACATTCATTGAGTATTAAATGACTGATCGAAGAAAAGGTTATGACCTTCTTTCATCAATTCTTATTCTTATACTTTTTCCCAGCACTCGTTTGTACTCGAAATAGAGAAAATTTTTCTTTATTTCAGATTCAAACTTTTGCAGCTATCTTTGGTATTTTCTTGAAATCAATTTCTTGTAAATTTAAGAAATATTAAAAATACATTCCCGAATCTGTAAAACAATAAATAAGGAAATCATGGTTCCATTTATTGTTCATGTAACTTTTTTGTTCTCTCAAACTTTATTGTAAAAAAAGGCGGAAGAAACTTTATAATAAAACAGCGATTTAATTATTTGCATTGCAACTATAAATTGTTTTAAAGAATAATATTCCTTTCTTGAAAAAAGAAAGAAGTTAAATAAATAAGCTTATAAATACGAATATTAAACTTTTTTTGGTGTTTAGAATGAAATACACGACACAATATTCATGAAACGGATATTCTTAGAAAAATTAAAAAAAGATTGACAAATAATATATTTTCCTTCACTGTATTGTAAACTACATTATTGATGACATGTAAAAAATATTGATCTGAATTTTATGTTAATATTTAAATTTCGTGTTATACAATACATTTAAAAGGTATTAATAATTGGATGGATTTTTATACATTTCACAAAAAGTGTTTAAAAAATGACTGAAATGAAGTTAATCAGCAGCAATAAATTTAATATATCACCTTTATCATAGAAAGAATTCATAATAATTGACAAAATAATTTTGTGAAAAAGTATCAGGTAAGCTAATATTAGTTGTTTCAATCGATAACTTCCTGTATCAGATTGCTCTATTGTTATATTTTCTGTCAACTAAATGAAGAGCAAACATCTTATATTAGACAAAATATTCCAATGCGATACTGGCTTTTAAAAGCCATTTCTTAAAACCGCTAATGACCAGACCTCTCCTCCACTCCCTGTCGCTTCATTATTCACAATTGATGTCGCCGCGCGGAAGCGGAGGGCCTCCATTTCCTGGAATTTCTGTAAAGGAATAGGGGATTTCATTCTGCTTCCGTGAATGAAAAACTACCCGGTCTTCTGAGACACAGAAATTATCACTTTTGCCGAGCTTAGAGAGTTAAAAAATAACATAAACTCACTAAAGTTTTGACTCTATGGTGCCCCCAAGTGCACATTCGCTATTCGCTTTTTTTATTAATAGATATGTATAGGAAAACAGCCTTTAACCACTAGGTTTCTATCTATTTGTTATAAATCCGGATAAGCGCTGTAAGAACCATTAAACAATGCAAGTTTTGGGACCCCCTTTTCCTCAACAACTTCTACCAAATAATTTTTTATTGATTTATACTTAATCTCCGTATAAGCAATTTTTATTTAGCAAATATTACTAAAAACAGAAATAAAGAAACATTTAATTGCAGGTCACATTCGAGCTCATTTCAGTTTCTCGAGTATAAAAAATTGAGAATATAAATTTAAAAGTAATTTGAAGCAAATAATGAAAAAACTTTAGAACTTTTTCAGCAAAATCTAACAATCTAAATACTCTAATACAAAGTTTTACAGGACTGTTGGCTTATAAGTGAGTCAGCTGAATGAAAAAAAAGGTCTGGAATAATTTTATAAAAGTCATTTCTAAATTTCAAAATCCATCTCTAATCTAAAAACATATGGATTTGCGTATATAGATAAGTTAAATGGTTTTTATGAACAAATTTGGAATAAACTCCAAGATTTTATTAGACAGATTACAAGTAATTCAAACTTGAATTGAGAGCTGATGCTATCATAAAACTGATAAGGTTAAATTACGGTTTTAGCTAGTTTATGTTGGCTTCTGAGAGAATGAACCGCATATAGTGAATATCAGAGATGGCTCCAGTACTATTTTTCTCTCTGTCTGTAACAAAGAATGGTCGAAATAATGAGAAAAGTATAGAAAGATATATATTACATGATACAACTTCCAGTTCATTATTCTGATGGAAAATTTTTATCCTGTTATAAACTGGATTTATTTTCAGCTATATTTCTGAGGTTATGTAAGTTTGTGAACTCCAACAAACCTTCATAACTAATCCAGATATACGGATCTCAAGGATGACTAATGATTGTAAATTTACAAATAAAATACTTTGGAAATGCTAACGTGTCAAAAACAACAATGCTTATCTAAAGAGAAAGTAAATTTCCTATGTTCGAATCAGACCGAACAACGCTATAAATGAAGCTTTTCAACTTTTCAGTATGCAACTGTAGTGAATCAGAACATATTAGGATGGTGAGCATAACTTGAAATTTTTGACTTTATAGTTGCAAAAATCCAGGTGTTATAACCATTTTAATAAACTTTTAATTGGGGGAATAATTAAAATATAAATAGAAAGAGAGCCGATCAGTTGAGAAAGGTGAAATTTCGGGGATAATCTGGCACTGTGGTGGCTAATATTAAAAAGTCACGAAATAAGTTGCGAAACTCTTTGTTCACGCAGATTGCATGTGAGAGGATTTTAATTAAAATGACGGCAGATGGTCATGAAATTGAGTTAGAGCACCAGGACTACTTTTAAACTAGAAGTCTTAGCATGTTCTATGAAATCAGCTTGTTTACCATAGCCCAAGTGTGAAAAAAAAAGGCTTAAAATAGCGGGAAAAAATTTTAGAGTTCGTAAATAGGATAAAAATACAAAAAAAAATTTGAAGATTAAAAAATCTAAATGGAACCGTGGTGTTTATGATAGTTAATAAAATTGTGCTGATTCTGATTTTTTTATTTGCAAAACTACAGAAGTTATAGCCGTTTTAATTAGCTTTTAATTGGGGCGGAATGATTAAAACTTTTCCAAAATTAAAATATGCGGTTGTGAAAGATGCGGAATAACAAGAAATATTATTTTTTTGTTTTTCAGGATTTTTTAAATATTATAATAATTTTCTCTAAAATTATTATACTATATTGATTCTGAATCGGAATCAGTAATTCAGAATCCGATTCCGCGGATTCATCGCGAATCCGATTCCGCGGATTCAGCGCTATTCCGATTCCGTGGATTCAGCACGATTCCGACCAAAAGGAACGAATCCGCTAAAAGGAACGAATCCGCCGATTCCGCGGATTCATCATGAATCCGATTCCGCGGATTCGTTCCTTTTAGCGGATTCGTTCCTTTTGGTCGGAATCGGATCCGGTCGTTCCTTTTGAGGATCCGGATCCGCGGATTCGTTCCGGAGAGAACGACACATCACTAGTCCGCACAGTAGTTCGCGATCGAACGACTTATTCAGAAAATGGCGACCCGGGTCAGGTCGCTCACTTTGCCGATCCGTTCGTTTCGACGCGTTCGTTCGCGAACGACTCATCTCTATTGTGGACATAATGCCGGCGGCATCTGAAGTGGGTTCCGAGTAAATTTTTTAAACAAAAAAAAAACATCCAGCAAAGCGGGAAAATAGTAGCTTCGCTTTTTCATCGAATGTTATAAATCTAAGTTAAAAAAAAAAATTCAAAAACGAGAATTTTAATTCCGAACGAAGTTTTATTCAAATTCGAAGAAATCGACCAATGAAATCGCAAAGCTGAAGCGCGAAATAAAAATATAACGATTCCTGCGCGAACAAGAGACGAATAGGAACATTCTTGCGCAACCAAAACAAATGTTCCGACGTCGCCAATCCGTCTTCTGCTTGGCTAAAGCGGAGAGAAAGGGCTTTGCACCGTAAACTTTACTTCAACCGTTCGTGGGATTCATTTCTGAGAAAACATCCAAAAGTCGATGAGCTGCATTTAAATTAACAGAGGACTTCTAACGGTTCGTGCTGCCTGGGAGATGCAGAGTGAGAATCTCTATAGCACAGGAAATACAACAGTTCTACACCACCACGGTAGCGGAAGGGCAAAATGGGCAAAACATAGACTTGGTCGACTTCATACATCGATAATTCAAGCTTCGCGTGTTTTATCGAGGCCTCTCTATCGACTTCGGAGTTGAAGGGTTCCAGGTTCGAACCCGATTACACTGAAGATCCGCCGTGCATGATAAATCATACGTAGTAGCCAAACATCCTCCCGCTGGTGTGGTGCGGAAGCTTGGAGAGGGGGTCGCCAGCTCAGGTGTCGTCCTCGTCATCTGATAGTGGTTCAAAACAACGAGGTCTGTCCCAAAATAGCCTTCGTGTTGGACGCTAATATAACTAAACTAAACTAAACTCGAGTGCTTTATTTTGTTAGATTAATGCACACTTATAGTCGAAAAAGATTTTTCAAAATCTGAAAAGAAGCCAAATGCAAAAATTTCGAGTCCTGTTCTGAATTATTGACAACTTAACGATAAGAACTATAATCAGTCATTGTCCTGCAAAAAGTGACAAGACTGCAGGATGAACATTGTTTGTCCAACTCGTGACCTTCAAGAAAATGAAATCGCATAGATTTGTCGATTCTCTTTCTTAAAGTCCCCGGGTTAAAAATTTCTATTCATTAAATTTAACCGAAAAAATCAGCTTGAATAATAATAAAAAAACATTGATAACAGAGAAACAGATAATAATAACAAGACAGATAAAGTGAAAATTATATTTCAATAGTAATATGTACGCACCACTCACATCGCACACTTTCTCAAATATAAATCA